>JAPMOR010013382.1:0-11977 GCA_026543865.1 Argiope aurantia
TTATAACATTAATATCTTTAGAAATGTAAGGCGATTTACTTTTTATTTATATGAATTTAACATCACTTTTTCATGATACAATTATTTTATATTACTTACAATTAAAATAACTCATTCAAAATAAAAATTTCGATGAAAATATGTTTAAATAGCCAATAGGGTTTCTTTTTTATTTTTGTTTTTCGCAGAAAAAAATGCTGAATTCTTTTACAAAATCATTAATTTTTTTAAGAATTTTTAAAACTTGGCTCTTCGAAAAGGGAAAAATAATTATTTGTTAATCTAATTTTCATTTCAACATTATTTTTAAAGTTATTCTTAATTTCTCAATTTAGTTTTTATCTAAACCGATTCTAGTCTACTAAATTATTTTTTAACTACTTTAATGATGTGAAGTCATTTAATTTTTATTGAACTTACTCAAAACAGTGAACACTATTTTCATTCTTATTGTTAATTAAATTGCAGCTAAATTATGCTTAGTGAATTTTTAAAATTATTATAACTTAATAAAAATCGATATCAATGTTTTTTTTCAATATTCATTATTATTATCATTATTATAATTCATATAAGTTAAATTAAATTCTTAAAATTTAAAATTATTAAAATTCCTCAGTATTTAAAAAAATTCTTACAGATTTTAATTGTTTTAACAAACATTTATAATATTTGATAATTTCTCGTCAAGAAATAAAATATATTATTAAAAAATTTTAAATAAAAGGACATTATATATTCATATTTTATATTTTGGATCAGCTAATTTTAAAAAGCTCCAATCATACAAATATTCATTCCATTCAAGTTTCAAACACCAATATAAATAATACTTTTTTCATATCTTCTGAATCGTAAATTTTATTTCGTAATACTTTTAAATTTTTGAAAAAATATGGCCATCTTCCTTCATATGTCAGAAGAAAAGTGACGGTATTTTTGTTATTTGATTTGATGGTAATTATGTAAAAATAATACCATTCCGTCTTTTGACATATGTAGAGCAATTTTTATTTGTAATTACATTCTGTAACTTTTTCCATTAAAATAAACCGAAGAAAGTAATTAGATAGAACAGAAATACATTTTTATTAGTATGAGATCTAACTTCAAAATTCCATTCGTCTAATGAAACAGGTAATAAAAACTGCTTTAAAAGTGTATTCTATGATCTAATTTAATAATTACGGAAGGAAGTAGATTTTTGAAGAGTGGACTAGCTATATTTCTGGAATGACATTGGCTGTAGATATCTAGAGAGTAATTTTTTTATGAGTAAATCGATCAGCTATAAATAGTGTAATTAGATTTTAAATATTCTTTTTAAGATAGGCTCGTTATGCAACCTCAAAATGCTTCAATAAAAATAAGTTGATGGATACGTTCAATGGAATTGCATTTATTTTACGAGATTAAAATCGTAAACCAAAAATTGATTTTCCTTCCCTTTAAAAGATATGTGACGATCTGGATATTGAAAATCATCGAAATGTGAGCTGTAAATAAAGGTTTTCTTTTGTAAATAAATATTATATTTTATGTAGAACTAAGTATCCACTGAGAGAATGAGTTTTTTTAATTATATAACAGAATGAAAATATATTTTTCTTAAACTTATTGCATTTTACAGCCATTCGAAAATATATTATAATGGGATAATATACAAGGATATAATCATAAACTGATACATTCAGAAAATGGAATTCTGAATAAAATGATCCCTAATTCAACATAGTGCGTGAATATTGATTTAATATTACATTAAATTCATTTTTAATTTAATAAGGTTGAATAAAATAATTTATGTAACCTGAAAATCTAAAAAAAAAAAATAATATTTTTCACTAAAAATAATCTTTTAAAATAATACTACTGAAAAGAAATATATCAAAATAGATTTAACAATTCAAAATGCTTGCAAATGTTGTATTATAAGACAATATCCAATTGCAATAATATTAAATTCATAGATATACATCGAAATTGTGAGTGTGTGTATGTATTTTGAGGAAAATGATAGAAAATATTGTAATCTTTCTTGTCATTTTGTAAAATTAAAATCTTTAATAATTTAATAAAGGCAACTTAAAACTGCATTTTTAAAAATCAATACATAAGGGTACAGATTTCTGATATTTTTTTCTGTAAATCTTATATATATATATCGGAAATAACTGGGGTATTCGTTAAGTTATGATATTAAAACTGAAATGTTTATTTTTGGAGTAATATTTCGTTCTAGTTCTGTTAATTTAAAGTAAGTGACTAACAAGCAAAATTCTTAAAAACGTAAAATAATTTTTATAATTTTTGAATTTCTAACGGTTGCCATAACAATAAAATTCGAAACATAATGCTGTGCTATAAATTAATTTATAAAAGACGTATGGAACACTATTTATTAATATAAACTTTGTGTCCATTCTAATTATCGTCCAGTAGTTAAATATAATAATTTTAACGAAGCTTTAAAGGTCATAATTTTAGACCATTTCAACAGTGTTCTCGAGGACAACCTTACATTGAAATAACAGAATTCTTTCAGACTGACATTTAGTGGCGTACAATAGTGATATTCAAACTGTCGTAATAACTATCGCATTAAAATGGAACTTTCCCAATTGTCCCAAGATATTTTAAGCTATTTCGATGATGTTTGGTTATAATTTATATACCACAAGATATTGAGAATATATCTTATCATTATTGAATATATTTTTGACTAGTAAAACTTCGAATTTAAAATTGCAGCACATCAGGAATATTTTACTAATTATGATTAATAGGACCAAAAAAAATTGAGAAAATAAATTTAACTAATATAATACATTTTTGAATCTAGAGATTTTAGGCTAATTAATCATCTGTGTGAAAGAAGATAATTTAATCTGTTGACTTTATTACCTTTAGAAGACTAATAAAACCTTTTAGCAAGAACACTTGAGAAGACTGATTAAATTTCTTTCCAAAAATTGGGGAATTTTTTTATTGAAAATATTAATATATGAAACATATTTTGGTTGAATAAGAATAAAAGGCTACAGAACATAATTAAAAATTAGGTATCATAAATATTTCTGCATAAAAAATAATTCCTTATAAAACTTTCCCTTTGAACTAGAAATCTATTTTTAACTGTTTAGAAATTGTTACTTGAAATAAGATTCGATTTACTAAATCCCTTTGTTTAGATGAAATATATATTTTCTGATGTTTCTTAGCACCTGGTATCGCATATATTTGAAAAGAAGTGGAAAATGGGTCTTATATTAACAAAAAAAAAAGTCAGTAATTGTGTTAGATATTCTTTAGTAGAAAAATATTATATTCTTTAGTAGGAAAATATTATATTCTTTAGTAGGAAAATATTATATTCTTTAGTAGGAAAATATTATATTCTTTAGTAGGAAAATTATAAAATAAAATGGATAGGAAATAATGGAGCTTCGCACAAAAGCAAAATTATGTTGAATTTTTTTTATATATTTTTCTCCTAACGATTGGATATTTGCTGTACAAAAGCTTAACTAGAAATTGGTCGTCAGCCTAAAAAGCAATTTTGTTCTGAAATAGGCACAATGCATAAAGAATAAAAAATTTCTCCATTTGTCATATATAAGTAAACCCATGATCATGCATATTTCTTGCATTTATTTGAGGTTCAGTATTTTTTACTTTCTAGCATACGAATTATAGTGAAAATATTGCAATCGCTAAAACAGTTGGAACTCAAGATCTTGATAGAATTCCACATTTCAGACTTCCCTGCATCCGAAAAATACATTTTTGTCATTATTTCTATCTGTCAGAACGTCTGTGATTCTATGAAGTCAATAACTCAAAAACGCACTGAACTAGATATACGAAATTTAGTACATAAGCTTTAGATTTCTATCAAATGTGAAACAAACATCATTAAAAGGAAGTTCCTGGCTGAAAACTGAACACGATAACTTCAAAATTCAAGCAGGTAGATAAACAAAATTAACTGCACATTTTTAGCATCTAAAATATTGATTCTTATCAAGTTTCCCACAAAATCTACCAAACAGTTGAATACCTGTTGGCCACTAACTTCGCTTGCATGCAAACACAATGAATTAATTCAATGAAATTCTATATGTAATCTTATGACTACAATTGTTGTCTCGTCTCAAATTTTGGTCGTAAACCATAGAACAAAAGCGTCCTAAATACATATTCATACAATATAATCTGTAAAAAGGTTACATTTATACCAAAAATCTATATTTAGTAACTAAATTTTCCAAAGCCATGCAAGGCATTCGCTACCTTACCTAAGATCCATAATGCTATGCAGAGTACTTGGATAAGACCTTAATTGAAGAATGCGCCAGAACAGTTAAAATAGAAGAAAGATTTCTTTGTTAGATTACTAGAAGAAGTTAATTTTTAATGTTCGATTATTATTACAAGTTCTTTCTATTCTTCAATTATGATTTTAAAAAAAGCGCCATTAGCTTTGGTTAAAATCTTGTGTTACATAGGAAACAATTATAAAGAAAAATTCTCTGCTTTTCTACTGGGAACGAAGTTTATTTCGGATTTCAATAACCTTTTCTTTTGAAAATAACTAATTACTGCGAAATATTTTTCTTTTAAAACTCCCATTATGGCTGTAAAACAATCATTATTGACTAATTATGGTTTTCAGAGAGGAATAGAATTCTAATTCAATTTTACGGAACTCCATAAAAGATCATTCCCACTGACTATTTTGTTTCTTGGAAATAGAAAATTACAGAAATATTTGTTATAGAATATTTTGAATAGAATATTTTTGTTATAGAATACGTATCTAAGCCCATTTATTGAAATCCAAAAGAATATTTTTTATTTAATTATCATTTTTTAAAATTCCAGTTTTAAAAATATTTAAAGGAGAAATTATTGAAAGATGTTGATTTTTTTTTTACTTTTTAAAAACTGAAAAATATGATACTCGAATTATTTATTATAGAGAACAGAACAAAATTATTTTATTGGATTCGAAAAAAAAATCTTTATTATAACCTTCTTTTAAAAAAATCTACTTCTAAACTTCGAAAGCGCGGATCGGATTTTGGAAAAAAATCAAACTATACTATGCGCATTTTTCTATTTACCCCAAAAACAAAACAAAACAAAATTAAATATTCCGACTAAGGAAGCGATACAAAGTGTTTTACCAGAAATATAATGTTTCTTCTATTTTAGAACTTGGTTCCAAATAAGCCCTAGGTAACAAGATAAAATCACAAAATAATATTTTTGTAGTTTTTGTAAGGTTCTTTATAGTTATTTTTTAAAAACATTTTATTCTATATTTGATTCTGTATAACCATCTTTGTTGAGAAAAATAATGTTTGTATAAATCTATAATAATGAGATGGTATAGATATTTCTTTTTTTCTTTTTCTCTTTACATTTTATCGTTTCGCCGGTATTTTTTGCATTTTGTTTCGGAAACAAAGGCAAAAAAATGTTTTTATTTGATAGAAAATATCAATATTATTTTTCTCTGAGCAGAGAAGATTTTTATCCAAATGAATACTAGTTTATCTTTATGTTAGAATTCCAAGCATTCGTCTACTATCTGCAGTTATTCTGTAGATTTTTTATTCATTTTTAGAAGAACGAATATATATGTTCTTATTCCTTTTCGAAAAAACTGTCTTTTCATGTTTAGTTTTCTAATAAATGTTGAAAATTTGAATTTTAAAAGAAAAAAATCAGCAATATTCTCTAGTGAACAATGAAAATAGGAAATTAATATTATTTATGATAAGTTAAAAAACAATTTACAATTCAACCGATTTTTTTTTGCAGAAAAACTTAGAGAGATCTTGAAACTTAATTGAATTGACTTAGAAAAATAATAAAATTAGGGAGCACACATTTGAAAGTTCAGATTTTTCTTATTATAAATATTCCAAGATAAGAATTAAAATCTATTCGAAATGAATTCTGAACAAGAAAAAGATCAGCAATAAACTCTATTGAACAATGAAAATAAGAAATTACTATTAGTTATGCTTGGTTAAAATAATAGACAATTTATTATTCAATTGATTTCATTCTGCAAATAAATTTAGATAGATAATAAAATTAGACACATAATAAAGATCTTCCTTAATATAAATATTTTAAGTGAAGAGTTAAAATCTGTCCGAAATGAATTCAGAAAGAACGGCTTCATTTTTTGATTATAAATTTAGTAATATAGTATTGGCAATATACCATTTGATTTGGTGTGCAGTGCATTACACAACATTAAATAAATTATAAAATTATTTGAGTTTAAATTATTGTTGCGGTAGAGTTATATTAACTATCCTTATAAATTAAAGAAATTCTTTTATGTAAAATTCATATTCTTTCCTTGCATTGCCTGTGATGGACTCTAAACGCTGCTCTCCAACTATAAATTTCCTCCAGATTTATAGTTGAATTTTAAAATATTTTTAATCTATTAAATAAATTTAAAATGTCGTTAGACATTACGTATGTACATATACCTCCTATAAGAAATTCTATTTTTCTCAGAAAATAAATAAAATAAAAGACTATTTAAACATTTTCCTAATACTTTGTTGAGGTTTCCAGTCTAATTATTCTAAAAAGAAAAGACATTTATGACTGAAAGTTAGTTCCAATAGGGCTAATTAATACTTAATTTTAATTTCAAAATTTTGGAACTATCATCATTCATAAGAAATGTCATTCGGAATTAAAATAGCTATAATTAGTTTATTATAGAATGGAATTTCACATTAAATTCGATAAAAAATTCATTGAATTTCAAACACATTGTCCATAATGTGAGATCTCATAGGAATAAGGTATAATCAAATTTCAAATAAATCTTAACGGCTATTCTTTGCAAATGTTGCCAAAACTGATAGAGGAAACATATTTTTTACCATTTTTTCTGTTTTGAACGTACTTTTGTTACTCATTTTGAAAGCTAAGAACCCTAAAAAAAATGAAATAGAAATATTTTTATTTTCTACTGTACGAGGTATAAAATTTAATATAATACAGCCTGAACTCGCGATTTTGACAAATCTCAATCCGTCAAATCCTCAATCTTCTTCAATCTGAAAATAATATTTTGGAATTAAATTTGTTACCTTCATCAACTCTAGTAAGATGTTAAATTAGTAAAATAAATAACTAATAGTTGATCGAGAATTATAACTTGAGGGGAAATTTTATGAAGTTCATTTAATATTTTTAAGAGAATTAAAAGCTATATTTGATGACACCTGTCACTGACATAAAGTTCAAAAATCATTGTTGCTATAGTAATTGTATTAATCTAAACATAAATAATAAAAAGGAAAGGAAAGGAAAAATAATAAATCTTATTTTTTCCTTTCTTTACAATTTCGGAAATATGTACAAGATTGTCACAATGTCTTTCTCTGATTACTATAAATTATTGTAAAATTTGGCTTATGGATATTTCCAAATAATATAAAGATGTCTTTGGTGGCTCCAAGAATAGCAAGGCAGTATTTCAATTCTCGCCAAATACCGTCTGCATTTCGACTGTCACATGAGATCGAAATTTAAACTTCGAATATATCAGTATTTTCAATTGTCGTTGATATATATATATATATATATATATATATATACTGAAAATACTGATATATAATTCATATTTTTTGAATCATCTTCTTACCATTTTGTAGATATTTATAACAATTAAAATTAAAAAAATGAACAAATAAAATGTCAAAATGATCCACCGTGTTGAATAGTGAGCGAGTCTCCATCCAAGTGCAAAGGGTTAAATATTTTTTTTCCTTGACGGTATTTATAGCAATCGAATGTAAAATCAGTATTTCTGCATTAATTGCATTATTTTTTAGACTAAAAATTAATTACATATTTCTATAATAAAAGTTTATTTTTTTACTAGTTTTTCTTTTTGTGGTAATAACTTTGTGTAATCAGGGAAAAACTTTATAATATAACTTAGAACAGTTAAGTATATTTATAATCGTGGCTTTCTGTGACATAAATGAACGAGTCTTGGCAGTAGAATAATAGAGCATCAGCTATAAGATTCGATCTATTATGTTGTTCTATTATTTTCTCACCTATGCGTATAAGTGAGATGTTCTCACCTAGGCGAATCTTCATCTTGATGATCAAGATATTTTCAAAATGTGCTTAAATATACCAGATGTGATTTAAAATTGGCTACAAATGACAATTTCTTACAAAGAAATGAGGCAACTTAACAACAAAAAAGGGCACATATTCACACTAACAAAACATATCATGGGGTCAATTGGGTCATATTCCATTTTTAAACCACCACATTCGTCTGATTTTAAGCATATTTCTAGATCCACAGTTTCAAATACAAGAAACCATTTTCGATAAAGATGATTTTTTACTTAAATGCAATTATAGCTTAATATACAATTAAACGGCATAAAATATAAATATATTGTATCTATTTACTTAACCGAGTCCATAAATTATACATTAGATTTTTTAAAAAAGTTATTGAGTTAAAACATGCACTTTATATGAAAGATTTGTTTTTTACAGTTGTGTTTTAGTATATATAAATCTTAAAAGTTAATTTCATTTTAGGTAATTAATTTTAAAATGGTAACACATGTAATTGTTGCAAAATTAATGGAATCGAAACTTTTAGCGATTTAAAATTATTTTAATATTCTTCTAAACTTGAATTTTAAAAATTAGAAACAATTCTTTAAAGCAAAATACATATTATTTCATTCATGAATTTTAATGCATTTCTTAAAGCATTCTGTTACCATCTTAGATATAAATCTATAAAAATGATATAGTTTCTTTTTTCCAAATTTTATTTATTACCAACAGAAATAAATTAATATAGAGTATGATGCTTTCATCCCATTTTGAAATTTGGTCTCGCTGTATATCCATAAATAATGGAACAAACGTACTATTCCCATACAACACTGTTTTCTTTTTTTCCTGTTTGGACTCATGTTCTCTCTTGTAATTGATGAATGCATTAGGAGGGAATCTCTTGGGTTGACCTAAATGGTCAGATAGACGATTCGGATCCTTTCTTTCAGACGATTCGAAAAAAGGATTCCTTTTGTTTTCTTTTCCTTCACGACAGGGAACGAAACTTCCCTGCGCCTGAAAACCAATGAGAAGGAAATATTTCACTGAGAATAGTAGGGTGCCATCCTATTATGAAATATCATGGACCATATGTCTGTTTCATTACTTTTCATTTGTTTTGTTTTCAGAGAAACAGGGAAAAAGAGATATCGGATTGAGTCCGTTATGTTTGTGTTTGTATATAATTATCCCAGAAATAGTGCAATAAATGTGGTTTTCAGTTCTCTAATTAAATTTCACAATCAAAAGAAATGGAATCCCCGGAACATTCTCGAATAAATTTACTTGCGCATAAACATACCATGTACGATTTACGAACAATAGTTATGAAAGATCGTATTAGAGTACAAACTTTGGATATTTTTGGTAATTAATGAGTGGATACTGATAACTACAAATACAGATAGGAACGTATTTTAAATACTTTCTTTCCGACCGACCTAAATCAAAATTTCACACAGAACAAGAAGTATAATCATAAAATCTCATACCATATTTCATATGTTTAAATAACTTTCCAGTGATCCCGTCGATACAGGTTTTTGAAAATATAGAGTGCCAGATGGTCAATCCCAAATGGTTTTGATTTCAAATTTGATGAAATTAGTTATCTTTGTTTTACATTTATCATGTTCATTTGCAGGTGGACAGACGGAGAGACATACATTTCCTGAAGGAATTTGGTTTAAAAGTATGTAGAATTCTACAAATTTTAAGTAAAACCCATGAATTAAATTTAATTTGTCTAACTCAAAGCATTTTTTTCTTATTTTTTTCACAGACCACATATTTCGAAAATTGCGTTTATTAGAAAGTATGCGAGATTATGCGATTATTAGAGAGTAAAGTTTTAGAGATACTACTATCGCAAACTTTAAACTTTAACATGATAACTTATTAATATTCCTCTTACTATAAATCGCCCCATACGATGCCACTGATGTCATCAGATGCAAACGAAATTCGCACCTCTTCATTATTCCGAATTTTGGAAGTTATAAAATCATTAAAACGAATTTCAGACACCATTAAACTATTTTTTACAGAAAACAAAAATAAGAAAGCGAATCCTTGCAGCCAAAGAATTTTACCTATGATTTTAAATGCATATGCGAAACCATAGAAAAAATCTAGAAACTATCTGAATATTTAAAAAAAAATTGGGAGTAATTTTTAAAAATTTTTTTTGTTCAATTTAGTTTATTTTTCTGATAATAAAATTTGCGTTCCATTTTTTTTTGTTAACATTATTAGGGAACAATTCATCTGCTACTACTATTATTAAATGATAACATGAGTGGTATAAAAATATTGTTACTAGTTTGGAAAATGTTTTATACTTAATATAATAATATTAATATGGCTCAACATATTTCCTGAAATAATCAAATTGGAGTTGAATATCTTGGCAATGCAAAATATAAAATCAAGATTAAAAACATAATTTTTACTGAGGAGAAAAATAAAATACTCAGTTTCAAATTAGTAATGCGAAATAAAATTTTATCTGACAAGTTGATGATAAAAATAGTAGTCATTTATTCAAATATCACAATGAATATTCATAGAAAACACTTTACATTCAAATTTAAATCATGTTAGTATTCTCGTACGTACATAAAGATTTAGACCACACGCGCCCCCAATTCGATGCTCTCGAGAGGTTTGTGGCAGTTTAAGAACATCGTAAAAATTGTTCGACTTCCTTTTATAACTACTTGTAAGGACTTTTGCGATTGAAAAATATCTTAGAAAAAAGTGAAATGACGCCTTCTCGAAGACAGAAAAACATTTTTATCACTTAAGAAAGAAAGAGAAAAAGAATGCGTCTAAAAGTCTTTTGAAGAAAATAGGTCTGAAGAGGACCATTTAAAGTAATGAAATTCTTTGCACTTAAAATCGAACATTTAGCAAATTCTTGTCGCTGTTATAATAGTTCGATAAAAATTCAGAACATTTCTAATGCATTAAAAATTTAATTTTATAATATATTTTCATAGCCTTGTATTTCTTAACCTAAGAGTTGAAGATGTCATTTCAAGATAATAGATAAAGGAGTGAAAATTATGGATATTCCTTAAAGTAACTGTAAAATTGTTAACAAAGAATATCGGCGAAAAGTGAATTGTAAATGAAGGAAACATTATAGGAAGTGACTGATATATATTTTGTAAAGCTTAGAACTTATAAAAGAAACAATTTATTTCGTTACAAAATGGGAAATTGTGTTTTTTAAAAGCAATTGATTTTAATAGTAAATCCAAAATATGTTGTAATGTGATAATCTTTAAACTCATAGCTCCAAATCAGAGTATTTAGAAAAAAAAAATAATAATACTTTTTAATGCTTAAAAATAAGATGAAATATAAATGATTAAAAAAAATACAAAGAACTAGTCTTCATTTTAATACACTTGAAACAAAAATAAATAATGCATTGAAATTCATGTAATTTAAAAATAAAAATAATGATATCTTTCATCACAAATAACTTTTTAAAACTATATAGTTGTACTTAAAAAAATAAAAATTAATACAATCGATGTATAGCAAGGCTAATGATTGCAAATACGGTATTATAAAATATCATACTTAACGCATTTTATATATGCGTTGTATTATACTTAACGCATTTTAAAAAAAAAAAAAACATTTAAAAAAAAGATTAAAAAAAAAAAAAAAACAATAAAAAAAACAATATATTTTTATTATAGGGGCTCCAGTCTATTATATTTAAAAAATTTATTATTTTACCACATTTGAACGATATACAAATTATAAAGCTCAGTAATTAATGTATGTCCCCTATTTTATGAGATTATATATATATATA
>JAPMOR010013382.1:12077-32518 GCA_026543865.1 Argiope aurantia
CTTGAACTCTTGCAATACCAAATACAATAATATTGCTTAGCAGCAAACACAATGAAGGCATATTTGTTGTATACTTAGTAGTTTTCTAGAAGTGTGGGACAGACAAATGTTAAAGTATGTTCTTTATCTATATAAAGCTAAAAATATCATTTTACAAGGATCTTAGCAAAAGTCACTATTCAATGAGCAAAATCTTGTTCAAGGGCACTAGAAAAGACTCGCATTGTCAATGCCATTAGAGAAGATTAAACTTGTCAATGGCATTAGAGAATGGTGTTTGCTTTAAGAATTCGTATTTAATTGAATAATTTTAAAAACAACATTGAAAGGAAAAATTTTCAAATTGCCATGATTTAATTATTTTAATTCCAATAAAATCTGTCTTCTAGTAACACACTTTTCATTCAGTGAATTACAAAACAGCCTCATTCACTGGCTGTAAAGCTGCATTAAATCTATGGATGTGTAATATTGTAAAAAATTTAAATATTCAAAGAATTTTAAAATATTTACAATATTCTATATATGCTTCACAATATAATAATTTAGCATTCAAATATCACACAATAATAAAAACCAATTACAAAAATATAAACAAAGTTTTGATTAATACATCCAAAATAATAGCAATATGGAATTTCAATGGATTTATACCAGAAAAAATATTTTGAATAAATGAAATACATTGCGTTTTATAGGGCAGGGAACGACTTTTATTAAATTCTGAAATAATATATATCTCAGCATTTTTACAGACGGTCGTTTATACTTCAAAAATTCCTCTATCATAGATGATTGCAAAATGGATGAATCCATTTGGTCTTGATCCAATCCCGGTTTGTCCCAAGATGGAAATTGCTCTATTAGGTGAGAGTTAGACATGAATGGGGATAGAAAAATTTATTACATTTTCCTTTCAAATCATAGAATCTAATATCATGTTATTGGTGAATGGAATAATACTGAAAATTTTCTGGTGATTTAAAATGTCAGAATTTCATTTATGTCCTGACCTTCAGGAGGAATTAGAAACTTATTACATTTTACATATTCTTTATCATCAGCTCAAGAAATCCAGTCAGAGAATTAAACCAAATTCTGCATTCTTTGTGAAAATTGTTTTATGTCTCTAACATCAAACATGATTTATTCATATTTAAATGATAAGCATCAGAGAGTGAACCATAAATTTTAAAGAAATTTCATCAGTCTTTCTATTGCTTCTTTTTTCAAATAAAGCTGAATGTATTATAAAATTAAATTAGAATTCCTTAAGTGATTTCTATTATTGTATTAAATAACAAATAAAAGATGAGAAAATCACTTATATTGTTAACTTATAACAAATTAGAGAAATAAATGTGAAACATAACAATCAACAAGCGATATAGTGATTCCTATCTTTTTTTAGATCCGTGAAATATGAATACACCATTCTAAATATGCATTATCAAACATAAAATAAAATAAAAAAAATTCTTAAACTATTCCCTACTTTCAAATTCTTTCAAATAGAACATCGTTCTTCTTTGATAAGCCTAAACTCTATGAAAATTATGTGATTCAGCAATGAAATCTTATTTATTGAAGCAAAACACACACCCACACACACACACATATATATATCTTCCTTTGTGTTTACATATATATATGTCTATATTTGTAAAAATGTCAATATTGGTACAAATTTTAAAATTTCTTTTACTTTCTGGCCTTTTCTTTTCAAGTTTTTACTTCCGTTAGAAATGGGTTGAGGTCTCAGATTCTCTGACTGGCTATTTGCAAAGGAAGTCCAACATTACTATCAACATCATTGATATCATCATAACTTCGAATTACTTTGAACTAGACAGCTGAAGTTTGGTATATGAAATGATCATCAAATTTGTAGAAGAACTCTATCAAATGAACTCGAAGTGAACTCGATAGCTACAAAACGTAAAAGTGTAATTAAGATAAATAAAAATGAAACACACAAGTTAAGCATTGTAAATATAGATACGTATCAAATTTAGAATGGAATATTTTGTGAATGAATAGGAATGAAAATATTTGAAATTGAAATATAATAGGTAATTGTAGGAGCGAAATAATGATATATAAAGAAAAGTTTTCATTTAATTAAAAGCTGTGTATGAAAAACGATGTTTACATGCCTAACTATTTTTTTTTATTAGATGATAATTTTTTTTATAATAGGATTTATTGAAGATTATCTTTTTTCTTCATAGTTTCATTTTTTAGAGCTATTTATTTTGTATTTTTCAATCACATCATTTTCAGAAACATATACAGTTAATTTATCTTGAAAATTTTCCTGCCATTTAATTAGAAAAGGGTATTATTTAATTTCTGACAATTCTTAATCCAAGTTGCAAAATTTAATTTCTTGGAGTATTTTCGAGTGTTAGTTTAAAAGCAGAAAAATGCTAAATATTTTGGCAAATAAAGTTTATGCCCTAGTTCATAAACTAGGGCATAACGCATTGTTCATAAACGCATCTAATAATTTGGATTTTTAATAAGCTTACAATTTTTTTAAATGACTTATTTTGCGATGAATTTTTCTATATAATACGGCAATCCTTATTTCTCCTACATCTAATTACAGATGATCCAACAGTATGTGCGTTCTTTAAGGTAAATGAATATGCTAAGAAGTCGAGATTTTTTTGCGAGATAATGATTTTTTTAAATTTAATAATCTTAAATATTTGTACAGGCTTTTTTATAAAGCCGTTAAATGTTTGTTTCTAAGTATAGTTTTTGGGAAATTACACTAGCTTTTATATGTGAATAAATTATAATGTTATTTTACATCGTTAGGTGCTATTTTCTCATTTTATTTTTTAATTGAATTTTTTAACGAAAAACACTCACAAATTATATTCTAACGCATATTTTTTGATCAAACCTTGCATAATAATTTATTAATATGTTATATGTAAAATTATTATATGTTATATATAAATATGTTATATTATAAATTATTATATGTTATATATAAATATGTTATATTATATATTATTATATGTTATATATAAATATGTTATATTAAAAATTATTATATGTTATATGTAAATTATAATAAATATAATAATTTATTATAAAGAAATTTCTTACTAGAAAAAAAGTAATCTATTTATTTAGACATATTTTATAAATCTTTTAATGCTTTACAAAGTGAAAAAATTGAAAATTTATTATTATTTATCAGTCGAATTCTAATATTTAAAGAATGGATAAAAACTACAGCTTATCCTTTGGTTCAGGAACTTAGTAATATATTTCTTAAACTATACTCATGTCCATAAATTAAGGATAATTCAGAATCACGTGGAAATTGAACTCTGAAATACATATATCACCCGTAAAAGGACTACACACATCTTCAAAAATCATATGCCAATTGCCGGATGCCACCAGATGACACCGATAGTACATCACAATTACGAGAGTGTAAGACAGTGATTAGTAAGGAATACAGGAAAAGAAGTAAAATTGTTCTCAAACGCGTTATAAGCCTTTCAGTGCAATAACCGCATAGTTATGACACAAAGGACGCATTTGGATGATTTTTTACGTGGTAGAATTATCAGCCGTCTGGAATGTGGGCATAACCATCTGGAGGTATCCAAGGAATTCGGAATCGCTCAATGTATCATCTCCAGGATTTGGCAACGATTCCAAGGTAAAGGTAATGTGAGTAGATGTTACAACACAGGTCGCCCCCGAGTTACAACGCCGAATGAGGACTGGTATTTGGCAGTTATTGCCAAAAGAAACAGACGGAGCACAGCATCAGACCTGTCTCGTCAGCTCTCTTCAGCCACTAGTAAGACAGTTTCTAGGCAGACCGTGTAGAGACGCTTAGAACAGATTGGTCTATATGCTCGTAGGCCTGTTAGACCACTTACTGCAACTCATTTTCGGCTGTGGTTAGCCTGGAGTAGACAGTATGCATTGTGGATATCGTAACAGTGGGTTTATGTGATGTTTTCCGAAGAGTCCAGGTTTAGCTTGCAGTCTGATTCTCCCCGGACTTTCATATGGAGAGCGCCAGTTACCCGTTAACAGCTAGAGAATATCATTTTGAGAGGAATTATTCTGAGTTCCAGAATTGACCAGAATGTTCAAATTGGAACCATGATAGGCCAAATTTATCGGGACGTCATTCAGGAGCAACATGTACGTTTGTTTCGGGGAAACGTGGGCGCAAAATCGGGTTTATGGAAAACAATGCCCGTCGGGGCAGACCTTAATGCTCACAGTAAAATCTGGGGATACAGAGATGAAAATGCCAGAGGATCTTTAGTGGAAGATCTCATCGCAGCAAATAATTTGTTTCTTCTAAACGATAAAAATTCTCCCCCTACTTTTGAAACTAACAATGGAAAAGGCTGGCCAGACCTTTCAATCGTCAAAGGAGCATACCTCGCCTCAATCTGTAATTGGGAAGTGCTCGACGATTACTCTCTAAGTGACCATAAATATATCAAAATTCACATCTCCTCTAAACGCAAAGGCTCGAGCTACTACCGTTTTAAAACAGCATATGGCGGTCACAGTAAAATGATTCAGCAACTCAGCACAAAAATCCCAGAGCTTCTCAACTCAATAGAATCCTCTCAGAATCATGAAGATCTCTCGGCAGTCACATTTAATTTACAACTTGGAATCTTCAAGGTATGCAAAACAACTTACAAGGTAAAAAATGTCAAGACTAAACATAGCATCAACTGGTGGACCCAGGAGCTCGAAATCAAGAAAAAGGAACTCAGGGCATTAAGAAGAAGAGTACAACACTCTCAAGGGTCTCTCAAGCAATATTTTAAAAAAATAGAATCAAAGAAAAGAAAGGAATTCAAAAAGGCCACCAAAAAAGCAAAACGGTCCTCCTTCCATAATCTTTGCACCGATTCAACAAACCCATACGGTATACCATATAAAGCATGTATCAAAAACGCCCAACCACCTTCAGAACTCTTCACGCTCTTGGGGAACTCCAACGTAGGGGAAGCTAACACATTCGCCCAAGAAATTCTCAAGGCTCTTTACCCTCCATCCCAAGATACTGCACTTCCCGAAATCCCAAATAGTCCTTTCATTCCGGAACCACCATTTTCAAAAAACGAAATAAAACAAATCCTTCGTAAAGCCCCGCCTAAAAAGGCACCATGTTTTGACTCCATAGACAATATAATTTTGAAAGAAATTAACAAGAACTTCCCGGATATTCTCCATACCCTCTTCAATAAGTGCCTCCAACTGAAATGCTTCCCTACTCCACTCAAAAAAGGAATGATAATACTGTTTCACTAGAAGGATAAGAACAAAACAGACGTTAGTTCTTATCGTCCCATCTCTCTTCTTCCCACCATTGGCAAAACCCTCGAGAAACTCCTATTGCAGAGACTTAATCATCACCTCAGAGTAAATGACTTACTCCATCCAAACCAATTTGGTTTTAGGGACGGAAAATCCACAGACCACGCAATACAGCAATTAACGGAAAAAATTCATAATTTCAAACAGCAAAACGAACACATTCTGGTAATTTCTTTAGACATTCAAAGAGCTTTCGATAATTTGGAATTCTCTTCCATCCGCAATAGCCTCGATAAACTTAAATTCAATTCAAAAACTACAGAAACACTTAAGGATGTCCTAGAAAATAGAGAAGTCCTTCTTCAAACACCTCAAGGCACTGCCGCCTGGTCACAGCAGAAAGGCTGCGCGCAAGGATCCTGTTCTGAACCAGTTTTTTGGAATCTTGTCACAAACGAAATTCTTTCTGAAAAATGGCCACCTAACATTCACCTCCAGGCATTCGCAGACGACTTTGTTTTTGTAGTAGCTGAATCAACAAGAGCAAAATTGAAATCAGCCGCCCAGGATGCTCTCTCAATCTTCAAGTGCTGGACCGACAAGCATCACCTTCAAATCTCCGTAGAAAAATCATGTAATATCTTGATAAGCAAATTAGTCAACGGGCCAACAATTAAATGGAATAACGTAACAATAAAAAGGCAACAATCTTTAAAATATCTCGGTGTTACCATTGACAATAAGCTTAACTGGATTCCTCACCTCCTTAACACCAAAACGAAGGCGACTCTCTTATACCAAAATCTCAGCAGAATTGCTGGCTCCACATGGGGTCTGAAAAAAGAATTCAGGCGTCATCTCTACTTCACCGTTGCCGAGAGAATGATCCTACATGGAGCATCAGCTTGGGCCTATCCTCTCTCATCCCGACAACAAAGAATCCTAATATCAATACAGAGAAAATTTCTCCTGAGTATTTCTGGAGCATTCCGAACAACATCCACGGCAGCACTGCAAGTTATCGAAGGAATTCTTCCACTTCACATCAAAGCGCAAGCAGAAGCAACCTATATAAGAGTAAGTCGTCTTCAATTACCTAGCCATTTTCAGAATATAACATTCCATCCTGAAAACTCCGAGATGAAATGCTCTCACACAAAAATCTTCCCCTCAGACTTTCTTCTTGAGGACATAATTTCCCTCAAAAAGGAATTCCAACCTACAAACAAGACGGATATTTTTACAGATGGATCCAAAATCGAGGAAAAAACCGGCTTTGCCTACTGCGTATTCCAAAAGGAACAAATCACACATCACTGGCTCGGCAAACTGAACAAAAAGAATTCTGTCTTTCAAGCAGAGCTACTGGCCATTAAGGAAGCATGCAAATGGGCTAGCAAATACGATCATAACGCTAAAATATGGAGTGATAGCGAATCCAGCTTAAAAGCGATCAGTTCATTCTCCACCTCAAGCCCAATTGTTCAGGAAATACAAGCCATTCTGCTCCACCAACCTTCTATCAAGTTAGGATGGGTGAAAGCACATGTAGGCCACAACGGAAACGAGGCTGCAGATTCCCTAGCCAAACAGGCTATTTCTGCAGGTACGCCCGTTCAATACCCAGCTCCTAGAAGCCATCTGAAAAGTATTGTAAATGAATTGAGCCTACAGCGATGACAAGAAGAATGGGACAATGGCTCAACTGGCAGAAACATCCATCAAATAATCTCAAAAGTGTCCTTTTACCCATCATCTTGGAATAGGCTTGATATTATCTTTGCAACTGGCCATGGCCCTTTCCCTTCATATTTCAAGAGATTCCATATTAAAGGAACTGATCAATGCGGCTGCGGCGAAGTAGGCGATCCCCTTCATTATGCCACTAGCTGCCCTCTCACCACATCTTATCATCTCAACAAACCCACCCACGACCTAGAAAATATCTGGTGGACCAACGTCATGAGAAACAAGATGTCCAAGGTTAAAATTAGAAATCTTGTGCGGTTCCTACAAGAGAACGAGGAATTGATTTCTCCAGACCCAAGCCCAGTTTAAATTTTCGTTTCATTTCTCAACCAAGCTCTTTTCCAGAATATATTTACTTCAATAGATTTCATTTACTGATGCTCCCCACCGAACACCTCTTTCATCATTATAATATTTTATAGTTACTTTTTATGTGTATTGGTGTTTTTTTATGTCTTTTTATGTGTTCTTTGTCTTTTTATGTGTTTTTTGTCTTTTTATGTGTATTTCTTTTATCTTAATAAATTCTCCCACGTATATCCTTTCAACCGACAGGGAATCCTAGAGATTCCAAGTTCGGGGATATTCTGTGGCGAAAGAAAGAAGAAGTTCAAACATCGCAAACGAATGCCTTCGATCTGAGGATATCTCCCGTATCGACTGGCCGAAATTCCCGTATGACCTACCTCGCATACCCTACCATTTTCACCAGACTTGAATCCAGTTGAGCATGTATGGGACAAGCTTAGCTGTCGAGTTGTAGCCCGTCAACGACCTCCTACAAGTCTACCGGAATTTCGGAGAACATTGCTTAATAAGTGGTGTAATATTCCCCGATAATTTGATATTCAGCATGCCTACGCTTTGTACGGACTGTATTGCATGGTCTGGGAGACATGACATGTATTAACCATCATACTTATCATGTAACATTGGTTTTTGTAAATAGTTTTTTTTTTGTAATTTGCTCCGGAGAACAAAAAAAATTACAATTTTTATTAATGATATAAAATATATAGCATTTTTTTGCTCTTTTCCTTTTGTTTAAAAAATAGACATTACACATAAGTCAAATTTGTTTTGCTTTTGACTCTTTCTTTTCCTGAAAATCTATTATCCTTAATTTATGGACATGAGTGTAATGCTTAATAAGTGTAGGTAATAATTTTAACCAAATCCTTTGATAAACCTTTAAACTAGAAGAGTTTTTGCTTTATACTTTTATTGGACAAGAAAATTCCTTTTCCCAGTTTAAAAAAGGTTTTTGCCACTTATCTGGTACATTTTATTTTCATATATGTTGTTTCAATCTTTTTTATGATAATATTAAAAAAAATATTTTCGTACTATTTTCCATAACATTAATCCCAGACATAGTCGCATACCCTAAATGAATATTATGAAACTCACTATAAAAACCGTTATTTTAAAAATGCATTCTACTTTCTCTGTTGTCGCAAAAATGCTCTACGTAGATGTTGATGCACTTAAAAAAAAATTGAAGCTCATTTTTGAAAGATAAAGTTTCCTTAGTTTTCATTGGTCAATCAAGGCAACCGTAGACACTCTCTATGTTTGAAATACTATACTTTTTGCCTCCGTTCTTTGTAATAAAATTGCTACATTTTGAATACTATATTTGAAATATTTACAGTAGTTTATGCTCCACAGACATAAAAATGTGACTTATAAAATGTATATAAATGTATTGAATTTTAGGTACTAGTTCTCTAAACATATCTCTCGAACAACTGTTTATAAAACTTCATGCATCTGAGCAAAATCTTTTACATGGTATGTATTTCTTTTTCTTTATTTCAATAAAAAAAGGATTTTACATTAATTTATGCCGAATGTAGTTTTTATTAGCAAGGAAATCTGATTCTTTTAGAAGAGATGTACAAGCCGAAATACAAAAGTTGGAAACAATATGTTAATTTAAACAATCTGTTAATGAAAAATAGTTATTCATTTCGATCAAATTTCAAACTTTTATACTCCTCAGATTTCTGGTGAGCGTGTAATTGTTTAGTTTAATAAACAACTTTAACTTTTCAGTTATTTTTCTAGATTTAAATGAGTTATTTTTTTTTTCAGAATTAAAGCATCGACATAGTGGTTATGCTAGAGTAAAAGTTTTCCCGGACGTATAAAATTAAAATGAAAAAAAAAAAGCATTGTTTTAAATCCAGAAATAGACTTTCAAAAAGTGCAATGCTTTTATAATTTATTATTGTTTGGCTCTAAAAAATCATGTGGTTTTGAATGACACACTGTATATCAAATATTTCAGTTGTTCATTTTATAATTATTCTTAATTTTTTAAATCTTTTTCCTCGTTTAGTACATCAGTTTCATTGAATACAATACAGCAGAATCGATTAATACTAAAATGTGGCTTTAAAGATTAAAGATAAGTTTCCCATCTGTGAAGCTAATGCAGACAAATGCAATTCGAAGGAAAACGATTATAAAATTTAAAATAAAAAAAAATAGGTCAATGTTGCGCTAATTCAGGTAGAAGATGTCTGATTTGCTGTTCCAATGCGTTGTTCGTGTGAGTGAAATTTTCTTGTTTTCTCTTTCAGACTGACATTGCAATTGTTCTAATACTTGTAATTGATATTAAGAAATAATATATTCATCACTATCTTTTATTCATCATTTCTTTATCATGATGTAATAAATAATTTATTCATAAAGTAAACACGAATAAGGCATCCAGCCATTTGTCCGAGTTTTCATAATTTAAATTAATAAATAAAAGCTTTTAATAACTTTTGAGGCTTTTATTATTTTATTTAGATTAAAATAATATCTTTTCTTCTATTTGCCGATAATCCATAGTTTTTTTTTAAGTCTAAGCATTTTTATAGAATAAAGTTTTAAATTGTTCTCTAACTAAATAATTCCGCGTTTGCATCCATAAATATGAGTCATAAACTATTTGGCATACAGTTTTAGATACTGGATGATGTAAATCCTCGTAAATGATATAAATTACCAAAATTCTATCTCAAAACAGCTCGTTTTGATTTGCGGAAAGAGTTAAATGATGGAATGTTGGAAGAAAAATTCAAAATGCTCTCTTATTGATAACGACGCATTATTTTACAGAAAAACACACAATACAGATGAAGATTATTCCAAACAGCACTTGCAAGAATCTATAAAACACAAGCATCAAATTGATAGTAAAATATTGAGACAGCAAAAGTGCCCAGAGAGATTACTCTCTTAAATTTGTCTTAAATGAATTAAGGCCTCTCTCTTGACTTTTATAATTTCCTTGACAAGACAAAGGAACTTCTAAAAATATATCGTATTTTCATTCGTAATTGAAGTATCGCCAAAATTCCAATAGTTTCTGGAACCTGCATTTTAGTTGCCAAAGTGTGTGTCAGGTAGCGAAATGGTCGTCAAGGTCAGGGGTGATTATCTTGGCATTACCCCGGCAAATGGATAACATTTAGCTTCATTACTGCTTTCTGTCAAGTTCCTTTCCAGACTATCAAATAAACTGCTAGTAAAGCATTATTAAAAATTTGTAAAAAATACATGCATGGGCGTGTATGTGGACAATGTTGCATCTTTTTCCAGAGTATCCATTGTAGCAATTATGGATAATATTTGGAAATAGCTACAATATCCATATAAACAAAGATAAGATGAAAAAATTTGCATACAATACAAAAGTATGTTAAGATTTGTGACTATGTGATATCTCGCTTACTTGGCCAACATTGATGTGGTAATCCATTGTACACCCATGCAAATTATTTTCTCTGTCTATCTTAAGCTCTATCACTTTTCTAAGAAAAGCAGATAATATCATCATACGGCAACGAAATCATAGTGTACAATGCATCCTAAGTAAAGACCTATATAGGAATAATATATGAAGAAAAACGGTGCGTTTTTCGAACGCTCATCAATAGTTACTTCACACTGTAGGCGTGAAATTACATTTACATTGATTGTGTGCTAATAGAAGACGAATACAACAATTATTATATATCCATATGGTTTATAGAATCATATACATATTAATAATCTATGTCATATCATTGCCTATACATACACTGCTTACATTAAAAATGGCATTTTTCGAACATTTTGATCAAAAAACGTTTTTGCAAAAATATTTTTATTCCAGCATTTTTTTTTCCAAAATCTTTTTTCTTTTCCTTTTATGTCATCTAGAAGTCGATACATATTAAATTAGAAATTTGCAGTATACTTGAAAATATACCGGAAGTTTCAGTCTGCAACCTGAAGGACTTAAAAATGCCACTTTTAATATATTTTTTTACCTTTTATCTTAGTTTTAAAACACTCAAATAAAGATTTTATGATGTTGCTAGTGCATGATGCTGTGTAAAATATATATGTTGCAAATACGGTTACCAAATTAGAATGTATTGATCATGTGCAAAAAAAAGTTGGCAGTCGATTACGGAAATTGAAAAAATAAACAAAAGGCCTGAAAGGAAAGGGCAAATTAACTGATAATTTTATCGATAGATTACATAATTACTATGGAATTGCCAATTCGTAGTAATCTAAAAACATTCAATCTGGAGTTATTGCCGCATTATTTTTCACTCTTGCTCAAGTTCAATCATTCTAATCATGGGCAATGTCCAGTAGGAGAAATAGCTGGTGTAAATATCAACAAGGAAAGGCACAGGGGAAAACCTTTCTTGGGAAATCCATTGGACTACCGAAAAACATTATAAACATCATAAAACCTATATATATGAAACTTTGTGATCAAAAATTGTTAAAGAAATGCTTGCATAGAATGACACAAAATGCTAATGAGAGTTTTAATGGTTTGGAATGCAGTCCGGAAGCAACATTTCGTTGAACTCCAAACTCTGTCATTGGGGTCCTATGTTGCTGTTCTTCACTTTAATAAAGGTGGGAATGGCATAATAAGTGTGTCAATCAATTGCAGATAGAAGTTAATAGTTATACCCATAAAAGACTGAAGTTTTTGACAATGAACGTATTTGTAGTACAAAAAGGCATTCATTACCAGCTGCAAAAGTTCATAGAAAAAAAAGAAAAAGATGAGAGTTCAGCGAAAGAAAAAATGTGCAATGCATGAAGAAAAAGAAAGTTTAAATTATAAATGGGAGAAATTTTAGTTTGTTTTAAGAAGAGGAAATACTTTATTACATTAACTGAAAACTTTAAACTCATTTTTCTCAAAATAATTTTTTCAATAGAAGTTTTAAACCATTAACATGATATCTCCAGTATTAATTAATATTTTTAATGAAATTTTCAGGAAAAATTCTTTATACTATTGTCTATAAAATGAACTAAAAGTTTTGATGTACAGTAAATACTTTCTTATTTGAAGTATTTTTTGTTACAGAAAACTGAAAATTTAAGAATAACGTCTACATTGCAACAAAAAAATCTTCATAATATTTTTGCACTTTAATTAATCTCTTAGATTTTAGTTCATTTTGAAGATAAATATGTTATGTATGCTATGTGTAAAGAAAATTTTAATTTTTGAATAAGAATTTTGTGTAGAGTGTTAAACGTTTTGGTTAAATTTTGCTAAAATTTACATCGCATTTGTCAATTTACAAAATGTTATAGTCACAGAAATTTTTTATAGAAGTTTATTATTTTTATACTCTAATGAACAAGAAAACACAAATTAAGGCTTAAAAAATAACCTTTTTTAAAAAAAATTGTCTCGCATGTAGGCAGTTACTTTTAAATGTTCATATGCTGCTGTAGAACATGAAGTAACGGTTACCTCAAAGTATCAGATGCTACAATTGATACATTTGCTACAAGGGGAGATGTAATCATACACACCAATTTTTATGTAACCAAACCAAATTTTAATTCTCTCTCTTTGTTGTCATCAAATGGTTTCACCTCATTGCTAAGAAGAAAATTATAAAGAACATATTCAATCATTTTGAATAACCTTGTATAATATCCATAATCTATAACAGCAACATTCAAACTTCATCTGTTTGACAACGGCATAAACAAAAAAATTTATATGTATCCAATGATGATGTTCTCTTTTTCTGTGTTTATTCGAATATACACCTAAGCAGTTATTTGTGAATTCTTTGAAATTGGTTCGTGCTAGTTAACAGATTTTTGTAACTTTGTTATGTAATGTGAGTGGCTTGTCTTGCTCTCACGTATCCCATATTAGAGACAATTGCTTTTAATCTTTGAAACGCCTTTGAAGAAGATATTCGTGCAAACAATCTTATGACATAAAAATTTAAAATCAAAGAAAGAAATAGTTCAATTTACTTCATTGTAAATATATTCAATGTTTCATAAAATGACACTGCTAAATCGATGCGAAGAACTTTTGCACACACACACACAAAAAAAAATAACATGTTCGTATTTTTAGTTGAAAGAGCACTAATAAATCTTGTCTAATACTTCATGGCAAATTCATTAAAAAGGACTCAATTATAAAATGTATGAAATTTTCTGTTGATCAGGTCGAGCTTGGATTAATTAGTTAGCAACTCTTGATGAAGTCTTATATTACAAAGAAGAAATCGAGTTGATTTCCTGGAAGATATTCAGTTAAAATTGTTGGTCCACATTAATAATTTTCTTCAGAGAGAAGCAATTAAACTTTTACCAATCAACAAGAACGTAAAGGTACAATCATTTCTAGAGCAAAGATTGATTTTTCCATTTTTTCGAATATCATCAGAACCAGTATATAGGAACCATAAATGTTTCTCTATAATTCACGATCATCAGGCATGGCTCTAATTAACCAACAGGGTGATAAAGAATCAAGCTTCATGGTGTCTGAGCGTGGAATCTTCAAATATTCTAGATGTGTCCAATTGATTCGTGGTTATGAATTAAATTCTGTTGAAAAAATTAATCACAAAAATTCAAATTGTGTAGATGTAAAAAACATGTAATTATTTTTGAATAACACTGGATATTAATAAGGTCAGATTATAAAATAATTGCTATACTTAGTCAAATTCATATTCTTCATTCAGGGCATGTATTATCTCTCTAAGTCAATGGTAGCGCAGCAGCCTCTCCTCCTAAACCAACAAGCACATTGAATGAAACTGTCACAGTTAAATGAAATGAGAATGTGAAAATGTGTTTTTGGTACAAATAGTCATCACTGTCCGGTAATAATAAACATCCATGGAGATGTATGTCCCAAAGTTAGAGATAAGACCTCACTTACCGCCAACAATATTCTATTAAGGGAAGGGAGAACTGCGGAATTAAGTTTGGCTGTTTCTCACCAATGCTTTCGTGAATACTTGATTAAAAGTATTGAGTCTCGGTGTCTTTAATAACACTTGCAACTTGTTTCAAATATTATGATTGATCTGTGTTTCAGACGACTACTTGAATCAATCATTTATTGATTTTGTCATTGAACTGAGTGTTTCTATATCTTCTGAAAATATGCATTACTGAAGCTTCCATATATTGCTAAAAGAGAAGGTGGCATTTAGTTATAGATTTTAATACAATACTATTCAATCAATCTCAGAAATGAAACAACAAAACCCATTAGTGATATATATTATTATAGCAATAAAAATTATATCGAAATTCTTGCAGATTCATTTAGTCTGAGTCTAGTGTGTTATATAAGAAAGAATAAATAATTTGATCTAGTTTTCTTTAAACGAATGTGCATATACCTGAAGAGATATGCAATTCTCGCATGTAAACACAATCTTTTTACCTGAAAAATCTTTACAAATTTAGGTAAAATCAAATTAAAATAAGTACTTTGAAAGTATAAAATAGATGTCATATATTTTGTAAAAAAAATTAATGTTGATAAAATTTCGATTAATAATCCAATCGAGATTAAAGTTATTATAGATTCATCTTCAGTATTAAAGCACATACACCTAACTTCTGCAAAATTTAAAAGTTTATTATTTGAAAGATTTACCAAGATATTCATTTCCAGTTTCTAGATTTATATTCATATAGGAATTACACCAATTATTTCGAGCTTAAGTAAAGCGTGCAAAGTCGATACCGGGTAGAATTTGATTATTAAATTCGTTTGCACCGCATTTATTGCGGGAATAATACAGCAAAACGAAACTCTGTGCTTCCGGTAATGTTTAAAACCTGCTGAAAAGTTCCTGGAAAAGGATTTAATTACCTCTAATTGTTAATTTAAGACATAATTAATCAATAGAAGAAGTAATTAGAAATGTTCATAGAAATGGAAAATATTAAGCATTAATTCAATTAATAATGAAAATTATTTGGGGAGCTTCAGGAATTCTCTTATGTAAACTCTGTAAAAACAATAATTAAAGTATTTAGTTGAATCTGGCATAGAGTCAAATGACTAAGCATAATGATGGATTTTTGATGAATGATGTTATAAAAAATGTGTAAATTACGTTGGTATTTAGTGTAAAGTAATTTGCGTTCAATTCTTTTACTCAAAACTATCAATATTTCGGGGAAGCATCAAAAATAATCATTTCAGCAGTATCTTATTCCGAGCTGTATGTACGGTTTTAAAAGTAAATAAAACTTGGATTAGGTTAATTTTTTTGCTTCTCAGAAAATATTTTGCTTTGAAAATTAAAATAAATTTATTAATCTTTTATCTTCATAACATATCATCACCGAGGATATTCCCCTAACATGGGGAGAGATCCTTGCCGTTTCTCACTATAAATATCACCGTAGAAATGGTGGGCATATATTTTTAGTATGTATTTCAATCAAAGTTTGAAAAAAAATCCTTTCAGTAATCCTTTCTTTCTCCCTGTTCGAGTACAAGAAAACACGATAACTACAAAATGCAAAAGGCTAGATAAATAAAATTTGATACACATATTTAGCATCTAAAATGAAGATTCTAATCGAACCTTGAATTAAATCTCTCAAAGGGGTGACCGTATTTCGGTCTATACTTTTGTATGCATGTAAATGCAATAATTCAGAAGCACAAATATTTAAGAAAATTCGGTAAGTTATTTTGTAACTACCACTGGAGTTTAATATCAATTTCAGTTTTATTCGGTCGACAAAATACATATTTGCATGCCAAATTCAATACAAATGCCATATTTTAATGAAAGATATTTATTTCGCAACTATTGTTCATCAATGGCATGCATAATATGTGAAACCTTACCCAAAGTCCACAATTTTATGCTGGGGCATAGTGTAAAAAATATATAGCTGCGTATGCGAGAAAGTTTCATAGGGACCACTCTCGAGAGTTTACATACGCATTTGCTTAGACAACAGTATTATTTGTCAAGAGATTCTAAAGCCCTCCGCTCTTTTGCATATGCATTAGGATAGGTTTAATTCGACGAAATAGGGGTGAGAGGAACGATGAAAGGAGGAAGTATTTACATTCAGCATTAAAGTTAATTCCACACTTTCGCGTCTCACCCCTTATTCAGATAGAATCATCGAAAAGTATTTGTCTCAGGATACTGAAACGAACAGTATACTGGTTGTCTTTATAACACAACATCTGACGACTTAAATCATACTTTTGTCACACTCTGAATATTCTTTTACAGTATTTAGAGTAAAAAACTTTTCGAAAGAAATCGAAGATGATTAAGATTACGAGTTAATCACTTTTTTCACGAATTCCTTTAGAGAAGTTTATAATCTCTGCCGAATTCTAAAGCCTTTTTTATTGAGGGAGCAAATGGGAACTAATGCTTCAGGTATGGTCATTTTTTTTAAAATTAAAGTAATAGTCTGAACTAAAAGAGTCGCTTACACTATCTGCGAGTGCATAATCTATGTTTGGTATACACATAAAGCTATACTTATTTTTCTAAATAATATGTTTATTAGTAAATCTCTTTACATGAAAGTAGCCACCCTTTCTTATTTAAACATCTAAATCCTTAAAGTAGGAAAAAAAGTAGTTTTACCTGGTAAATTATGAGAAAATAAAAGTAATGTCAGTAACTACCTCTGTATCTCACTATCTTTTTACTAATTTTCTAATGTTTACTTTCTTCAATATTTCATGTCAAACACTTCAGATATTTTATTAACAACCAATACTTGAAAAATTATATATTTACAAATCACATGGAAATAGTTAAAATAATATCGACTGCTAATTTTACATGAAAAATAAATAAAAATATACAAATTAAGATTACTAGAAAGAACTAAATTTGAATAATTTATTATCACAAAATAATTTAATTCTTGTATGCAAAAAGATAGATTCCGATTTCAATAAAACCCTGCTTATATTAATGTTATAATAAGAATAGACAGGAGGAATTTACAATAAAAAATTCTCCATGGAATTAAAGATTCCAAGTAATGATTCTTAAAGATTCACAAATTGCAGTAATTGTACTATAAAGTGTATAAAAATAGTTTAGGAAATGAAGAAGGGCGATTATTTAAGGTTCTAGTTTTACTTTTCATACCACAGTTGCAACTAAAGTAAATGAGTGTCTAAGCTAAAACGTACGCTTTTCAGTTCACTGAAGTTGCAATCAGCCTGAACTTTGATCATACTTCAAAATTACTCTTTCCCAAATATGAAATCGATCTTGGTAATTGACACATTGGAATCTATGAAAATATTGGCCATACTTCGAAATTATTCCTCCTTCCCAATTACTAAGTGAATCTTAATTTTGTGGCATTTGTATTCGAAAAATTAAATTGAAAGTGAGTGCTTTCAACAAAATATTTTTTTAAAAAATGAACGTTATATAAACGTTATCTTTCCCAAAGAAAAATATTAAATTCATAAAAAAATGCTGCAATTCTAATTTCAGTTTTCCACCTATCGGAAAAAATCTAATTCGATAAAGAAAATGCCTTTTTATATCTGTATTGGAGCGTAAAAAATATTTGGAATGTTAACAGATTTTGATATAGCAACAGAAAATCCACTTATCTTTTATAAGATTTTAAAAGCCGAAAGCTCCTTTTTATTTTAATTCATGTAACACTTTTATTAACATATTAAGTTTAAATGAAAAAAGAACCAAAAAGAAAGACCGAAGACTTCCAGCCGGATTCATGATTTATTTCTTTTTTGTTTCCCCCCCCTTTAAACTTAATATTTTTTTGTAATTTGGTTAAGTTCAGTTGTGTTTCAGTTGTAACAGCATTAGTTCGGTTCAGGAAATATTTATTTTTTATTGAATTTCATAATGATTGCTTTTTGATCGATAGTTTTTCTGCATTTAAAATAAATATTTATTTCTAAATTTGTTAAGTTAATTTGTGTTTTAGTTGTAACAGAATAAGCACTCTCTAAATGCAATATATATTTCATCAGTTTGGTCCAGGAAATATTTATTTTTAATCGAATTTCATAAAGATTACTTTTTGATCGATAGTTAGCATTTAAACTAAATATTTATTTCTAATTTGGTTTTATTAACCATCTTATTCCAAAGAAAGCTAAGTTCAGGTGTTTTAGAATATGGAATGCTTTCTCATTAGAAGATAAAAATATTCCTATTGCCACAATACCACAATAGCAATCGTTTTATGAAAGGGTTGATGGACATAAGGAATATCTGTGTATCTTACAGCTATTAAACTAATGTATGCTTGGACATTCTTTGAGATTTCTTCGAAAACCTCTCTGTTCCACATACCCATCTGACAGAGCGCCTCCAACAAACTATTCATACAACTTGGGAGTTCAATCAATCACACTTAATAATTGGGCACTAATAGGCACCCACCGTATTTTCACTAAAGGGCGCTTTAGGCTTCTTTAGAGGTAAATACTTTCTTCACACATACGTAATTGTCTTACAAACTAAGCATCATCATAAAGATAAAAATTTATAAAGAAATACGAAGCATTTTGCTTTTATCATAGTATAATTACTCTCTATATTAATAATTTCAGACATACTTTTAAATATTTTCATAAAATAAATGATTCAGAAACAAAGTTTTTGAAAGAAAACTAACTTATTTTCTAAATTACTAGAAAAAATTTCAATGTTCTTTCTATTGCTTAATTCCGATTTTCTAAAAGAAAAACAGGCATTAGTTAAAATCTTGTGTTACACAGAAAACAATGACAAATAAACTTTTCTCTGTTTTCAATAACCTTTCCCTTTGAGTGATCTAATTAGTGCCAAATATTTATTTTTTCTTTAAAATTCCCATTATGGTTGTAAAACAATCATTATTGACTAATTATGGTTTTTAGAGGGAAAACAGGGTTGAAATTTAATTTTACGGAACTCCAAAAATAAATTAACCTCTTTCATTTTAAATGTAAGGAAAGTTCAACATTAAAAAAAGGCAAATAGTGTTTTAATAATTTCGAAAGATTTCTTATTACTTTTTAATAAACACAGACATCTTCACATTTTTATGTTTTATTTGATTCATTGTCATTAGCATACGAAGATACCCAATAGAAATTAAAACTAGAAATTTAATTACTGAAATCACAGGGGTTATATTTCTTATATGAATATAAAAAATAAATTTCTTCTTTAATTTAAAATTATCGTATTTAAATATCCTGCCTTTCTTTTTTTATAGAAGATTCTTCATTAAATTTTGTTCAATGATAAAATTTCCTTAAATTTGTTACATTTAGAATTTAATTCCAAGATTAGGGAAAATTATTTTAATTAAAAGAATATTAAATGTTATTTATACGATGTAACATTCTAATTTCGTTAATCTTTATCTTTCTTTCAAACGCCCACTTTTTTTTAGAAAGATGCATTTCTTTCATATTTTTTTCCCCATTCTACATTACTTTGTATTCATATTTTGCATATTAATTTTATCAATATTCAAAATTATTTTCTGTTGCGGTACAGGAAAAACCCTTATTTATAAAAATTAACATAGATATTATTTATTTTTCATTTTATAGAATTTGTTTTCTATCATTTAGTCATTATCATGATATATCTTTTTCTCGCAGCAGCACAGGTAGCATATCTATCTACTAACCATTTATTGCTTCATGTCATATTTCATTATTCAAATAAATCTTGTATATCAAAGTAATATAGTTGAGGCTTTTGAAGCATGAAAATTTCTCTATAAATTTAATAATACATTATTATCAAATTCCAACAGGATGTTTCATATTTTGCTTAAATATTTATGATAATAGTTGCTAAAGATGTTGCATATCTTAATAATCCCCAGGTTTAAATTGCTGTTAAATAAACAATATGCGAAAAATTCATTAATTGATTTAAAATTTTCAAAATATGGTATGACATCAAATAAATTCATATCCTTTGGTTTCTTTATTATTCACCTATTTAATTTTTTGCTAAATCAACAACACACACACACACACACACACACACACACACACACACACACACACA
>JAPMOR010013388.1:0-12367 GCA_026543865.1 Argiope aurantia
TTCCTACTAAGATAATGCAAGACCACGTGTTCCTTGGTCACCTAACGGAAGTTGTTAGAGTTTGCTGCACATCTTGTTGATTCTTCAGTATAGTCCAGTTGTGGCGCTCCCAGACTTCAATTTGTTCCCCTTTTGTAAATTTGCTAAAAACAAAAACAAAAGAAAACAAAAAAATGAATTCTTTGGAGATCTGCAACTACTAACTTGAAAATTTTTTTATGACAAACCAGAGCCACTAAATGATAATGGGATAATGTAATTTCCCAAAAGATTGCTAATCATTATAAAATAAAGAGGCATATATTATTAAATAACTTAAAATGTTTATATAAAAACATCATTCACAGTTATTCTGAAAGTTAGTTGAGATTTTTCACCTTATCTAATCAATAAATCTATCTTAAAAATAATATAACAGAAAAATTAGATGAATGAAGTATTTTAATAAGAGAAAGAAGAATTTTCTCAAAAATAATAAATGTTTTATTTAAACACCTCCCATACATTATGCTGGTGAGATGTATTCATACTTTCTTGAATAATATTCTTTAACTTTTAAACAGCGTAATAAGCTTTCAACATTGCTCATTTACAAAAGATAAAACAAAAATGACGTTGTAGATTGAATTCAATTGAAAACAATATAAATTAGGTTATTCTCTTTTCGAAGTCGGAAATGAATTTTAATTATCTTTTACCATCGTGAGATTAACAGTATTTCATTAAATTTGAAATTTCTTTTATCCTTCATAAATGGTCTTCTGCAAAATTCTGAAAGACTGCTTTATACATTTGCTTATTATAAATTAGCCGCCTTTGGCGACCAGCCAGTTCGCCAGTATTACCGCTCGCTACAATTTTCAATTAAATATTTTAAGTAACTGGTCTCTTAAAGGATTCTCAAACAAAACATTTTTAATCTTCAAATTTTGATAGTCATACCAAACTTATACTGTTTAGATCGTTTCGTTCAATTTACTATATATATTTTGCTAATTTGTTGTCATTTACGGTAAAACTTCAACTTTAATTTAAAGTGGAAATGATGAAATTGCAATTAATATAAAGATAATTTTTAATAAAACCAAGCGTTTTATTTTATTTATCATCTTTATTGTTATTTATTTATTTATTATTATTATTGACTATGAGTATTGCAAAAAGAATAGCTCGGTATTTATGTGAAAATATTTTTCATAATTTAAGTAATATCTCAAAGAATAATTCAACAAAAATTTCTCAGATTCAGCATAAAATTCAGTTTTTAGTTTTGCTTTCAAAAAGATTGAAATGAAATCAATAATAATATTTCGTTCCGGCCTATAAATATATTCCAAAAATTATGAAGTCTAAATTTAATGCAGTAAGGTAACATATTCTGAGAAATATCCTGGACACGCCAAATTTTAAATAAATGAATGAATGTTTCTATTTTCCACGACCAACTAAGACTTATTTACGAAGTTTTGAATGTTAAAAATTTAGAAAAACTCAACATTTTCATAATCTTAGGCCAATTAATCTTGAGAAACCTGCGCGCTGATTGGCGTATTTTATTTGAAACCATCGATGGAAAATCTAAAATTATCCTTATTTTATTGAATAGTGATATTCAAATTTTCATAAATCAGTCAGTTTAAGTGATTGGAAATTAACTCTTAAAAGTCAGTGATTTAGTTGATTGGAAATTAACTCTATGACCATCATAAAATCTGTGCTTTCTCTTGCGGTGTATGCATTCTCCTTAACATCCGCTCGAATGAAACATCACATACAAAAGTACTACATAGAACAAACGCATCAAAAGTAAACATAACATTTCAATAGTTGCCAAAAAACAAAAGAGAGAAAAATGCAATGAATAAGCAGACGATATTTAGAAAAATACAGATATTTAGATTGGAAAATAAAATTATCTGAAATTAACCACACGCGCAGACGATATTTACAAAAGTAAAAATATTCAAACCTGAAAAGGAAAATATATGAGTTATTCCATCAATAAATGCCATAAGTTTGTTTATATCTTCATTATTTTATGAGTCATTAAACATCAAAATGGGTCCGGGACTAAATATACACCCTGTATAGAGAGTGTAAAAGATCATAAAATAATTTTTCTTGAATTTATTTTTTAGAAAAAATAATATTTCATATGTTTCATTTCCTACAAACACGTGCCGAAAATTATATTTTTGCAGATTTCATTTCCAAAACGATTTAATTTATTTTTAATTGGAGCTTTAATCAATGTGATGGCAACACTTTGAAAAAAGCTAATTTTTTCCCATGAATGCGAAACGTGCTTGTGTAGCTTAAATTTTATTTTTATTTTGTACGAAAAAAATTGTTGAAAAATATATTTAAAATATTTATTTAAAAATTCATTAAAATAGAAATTTAATTTTAAGATTAAAACATTAGTATCATTTAAAGGATAAATTTTTGATCTTTAACTTCATGTAAATATCTTTTTTGTGCGGTAATATTTTCGGAAGTTATAGCAGAAACACGTCAAAATTTCGCTAAATTTTTAAATAAATAAAATTCTAGTTAAAAATTCGAAAAAATAACCCCCAGGTGCACATTCCCGGCCTCCAAGGTATACACATGCCAAATTTGGTAGCTGTAGGTTGAATGGTCTGGCCTGTAGAGCGCCAACATACATACACACACACACACACACACACACACACACACACACACACATACACACACACACTCACACACATTGAGCTTTATTATAAGTATAGATTTATAAGCAAACGATAATGATAAAAGTTTGTCTATATACATATATTTATAATAAAGATTTAATTTACATTTAACTCAATCAAGCTCTTGTTTTTGTTGCTATAGGAACGGAAGTGCAAGTATAATTAGGTTGATTGCGCTCTATTCGCTTCTTCTAATATCAGAAATATTAATCTAATTTTTCATCAAACCTCATTTTAATTCCTGTTGTAATCTCCTCACTATACACAAGAACAATTAAAATCACCGCAGAGTCTTTTCTTAATGAAAAATACTAATTACAGCCGGATAGTACCTAGGAAAACAAGTAGTTGTTTCATTAATTAATTCTTCACTTTCTAATTTGCATTTTTTAGTTTTCTGTTTCGAAATAGAAGCAAAAATATTTTGAAATATTCACGAAATAATTTAACTTTTTTCAGTTTCGGTGAATAACTGACGTTATAAATATTTACTCTCTAAAGTAATTGCCTTTTTCTAATAACCTTTGAACATTTTAAATTTAACAAAGGCAGTTTTAATTAAGATTTGCATTAAAATTACAAAAGATGAATAAAAATTCTTGAGACTTTATGGTAAGAAAACTCAACTTTTAAAAAGTGCGGTGACAAGATTTAAAGAAGTAGTTCCAGCTAAAGGATATAGTATTTTTAATATTGGTTACTTTTTTAGTGAGCAATGAATTGATTTTGTCTTGTTGTTGTCTGGCTCTAGACATTTTAATAACTAATTATTTTCTCAATAATAATTTTTTCACGAAGAAATTTGATGGATGATATTATAACAATGAGTTTTCCAAAAACATTACTAGGCCAAACAAAGATATGTAAACTTGATAAAATAAAATTATTTGCTCTAATCAGTTATTTTAATCATCGCTTTGTGGTAAAGTCATATTTTTTTTATCAGTAAATATATGCACTCCTTTCCGAGAAATTGGAGATGTAAGAGTATGAAATAAGCTGATAAGAAATTCGGATCGATTGTATACTTAAATCTTTAAATATCAAATTTTCTAATCGCTGAAAAAAAACTTTAAGTGTATAGATATTTCTTCAGGAATACGGCAATAAATATTACTAGTTTTCCATCATTTTCTCACTGAAATTCAACTGTCTCATTTTAAAATCGTTTCATTTGTATAATAAAATTTAAGAACTTTATATGTTAATCGCCACAGCAAAAAAATATTATTGGGGTCTGTTAGGGCACGTAAACTCAGCAAGCATGCAAATTTATAAAAAAAATGACATTTGACATTTATATAAAAATTATTGACATGACAAAAAAATTTGACGAATACAAAATGAGAAAAAATACCTAGTGAAATACATAATTTTTTTTTTAAAGTTTTGAAATGATTTACTACAACTGACAATGAAATTATTAGGTTTTTTAAATGCCTTTTTTACTGAAAGAGAAGTTGTGATTTATTATGCCAATAATGGTTTTATTATTTTTTTCATTTACTTCGAAACTTTAACTTCGTTTTTTAAGTAAAGGAATGTTTTTTATTTTGTCTTGTATGATCTTTAAGGTTGTCAGGGGTATCATTACTAATGAACAAACTGAGAAATCGACTAGGGCATATTTCTAATTTAGCAGAAATATAACTTGTAAAATGATGTATTCTTTCAAACAGGATTTTTTTAGGATTGATAACATTTATGTTATACATAATTCTTTGTGCTGTTTTAATCTATACTTATAATAAAGCTCAATGTGTGTGTGTGTGTGTGTTGGCGCTCTACAGGCCAGACCATCCAACCTATAGCTACCAATTTTGGCACGTGTATACGTTGGAGACCGAGAATGTGCACCTGGGGGTTATTTTTTCGAATTTTTAATTATAATTTTATTTATATAAAAATTAATCGAAATTCTGGCGTGTTTCTGCTATAACTTCCGAAAATATTATCGCACAAAAAAATTTTTTGCATGAAATTAAAGATCAAAAATTTATCTTTTAAATGATACCAATGTTTTAACCTTAAAATTAAATTTCCATTTTTAATGAATTTTTAAATAAATTTTTTAAATATATTTTTCAACAATTTTTTTCGTACAAAATAAAAATAAAATTTAAGCTACACAAGCACGTTTCGCATTCATGGGAAAAAATTAGCTTTTTTCAAAGTGTTGCCATCACATTGATTAAAGCTCCAACTAAAAATAAATTAAATCTTTTTGGAAATGAAATCTGCAAAAATATAATTTTCGGCACGTGTCTGTAGGAAATGAAACAAATATGAAATATTATTTTTTCTGAAAAATTAATCCAAGAAAAATTATTATATGATCTTTTACACTCTCTATATTATTAATCCAATAAATCAGTTTTATTTGAAGACAAGTTTTGTTTAATATGGACAGGATATCCATTCAAATGAGGGCCACACAGCTAATTTGTAAACCTTTAGTAACACAACTAAAATGGTCTAAATGGAAAATGATTATATTTTATGTAACTTGATTCAATAAATGCTCTAATAAATAACGAATTTTTGATTTTACATAAAGCGTCTGCTGCGGAAATCATAAATAACAAAATGTTCTTGAAACACTAATATTTTAAATAAAAAGAGTTAATTTCCAATCAACTAAATCAATCACTTAAAGTGATTGATTTATGAAAATTTGAATATCACTATTCAATAAAAAAAGGATAGTTTTAGATATTCCATCGATCGCTTCAAAGAAAATACGCCAATCAGCGAGCAGGTTTCTCAAGATTAATTGACCTAAGATTATGAAAATGTTGAGTTTTTCTAAATTTTTAACATTCAAAACTTCATAAATAAGTCTTAGTTGATCGTGGAAAATAGAAAAATTCATTCATTTTTTCAAATTTGGTGTGTCCAGAATATTTCTCAGAATATGATACCATACTGCATTAAATTTAGACTTCATAATTTTTGAAATATATTTATTAACCGGAACAGATTATTATTATTGATTTCATTTGAATCCTTTTGAAAGCAAAACTAAAAACTGAATTTTATGCTGAATCTGAGAAATTTTTGTTGAATTATTGTTTGAGATATCACATAAATTATGAAAAATATTTTTATAGTTCACATAAGACTTAAATACCGAACGATTCTGTTTGCAATACTCATATTCAATAATAATAATAATAAATAAATAACAATAAAGATGATAAATAAATTAAAACGATTGGTTTTATTAAAAAATATCTTTATATTAATTGCAATTTCATCATTTCCACTTTAAATTAAAGTTGAAGTTTTACCGGAAATGACAACAAATTAGCAAAATATATATATAGTAAATTGAACGAAACGATCTAAACAACAGTATAAGTTTGGTATGATTATCAAAATTTGAAGATTAAAAATGTTTTGTTTGACAATCTATTAAGAGACCAGTTACTTAAAATATTTAATTGAAAATTGTAGCGAGGGGTAATACTGGCGAACCGGCTGGTCGCCAAAGGCATCTAGTTAAATATAAAATAATATAAACTTTATAAATTTGAAAAGTTAGTTTTTTATTCTAAGTCCTTATTTAATTATTATTTTTCATTAAGCAACAATTACTGGATTTTGGACAGAACTCTGCATTAAATTCCTGTAATTTCAAAGGATTAAAAGAAGAATATTGTACCTTTTACTATCTCTGTTTAAGCTGGTCTAGATCTCATGCATGATTCAGCCATTATAGTTTCGACATCAGAGATTTTGATACTAAGTCTTTTCAGTCTAATATGCCATTGATTTTCTCAGTGATATGTTTTGAGAATGTGAGGTCATTTCTGAAGATTCTACGAAAAATAAGAACAAATAAAGTCAAACAAAAAATTAAATCAGTGATTATTATAGATAGTCCTAAAAAACTAGCCCAACAGGTATTAGAATCATATAATGCTCCTTAAACTTTAAAAAAAAAGAAGGGACTTTAAGGCAATTCTGCTACTTTTATAAAAAAAATTAAAAGAAAAAAAAAAAAAAAGGAATTCTGAAAATAGCGTAAATTTTCTTTCCAAAATATGAAGTTCAGTAATGGTTTTCCGAATTTTTTAAATATTAACTAACTAAATATTTTTTCAAAGGGACAAACTTTTAAAAATCACGAATTTTTGTAACAACCTTTTTTTGTACAAAAACTTGATTCAATCGAAAATAATGATCTCAACTTTCATTTAAAAAAATTTCGTTTTCTTTTATATGTTTGTTTCTATAATAAGTGCAGGTCAAAGGTACCACATTCCCTTTGATTATATCTAGTATGGCCTCCTACCCTATCAAAGATGCAAGACTAAGTTTTCCCTTTGACCACTGTATGGAATTTTCTTACAAAAATTAAAATTTTAAAATGGGAAATCTTGTTTTTTTTAAACGTAATAAATTTCAAAACTAAGCATATTTAAAATCAAGATTTATTTGAAAGAAGAATTTAAATACGTAGTCAATAAAAGATTAATACTGAAAATCGGTTAAAGGTACAACACTCTTCCTTACTTAAAGGAATATTTGAATCGAACACTCTCCTTTTTAAAAACAACTTAGTTTGAGAAACAAAACCGTTAGTAAATCTTTTTTCAGATAGTTTGCTTTCCTTGGCAAAGTGCCAAGAGAAGTCGAGGAAGTAATTTGCCCATTCATATTATAAAATGCTTTCTTTATTTTAGCTGTCTTAGTTTTCTAAATGAAAAAAAAAAACAAAAAAACTCCGATGCATTGTCCAAGATATTTTGTTTATTAAATTTTCATTTTTTTATTTTTTTCGTAACAGAACGATCCTGAAAATAGACTGAACTATTTTCAATCAGTTTCTAGGATGGTCTAAAAATAAATTTATTTTATCCGATTTATGATACGATTATAGTAAATTATATAAATTCATATAGGTTTTCTTTAAAAGGAATGTTGATTTTTTGAAAACTTAACACTGAAGTATCACTGAAATACACACTAAAAGTTCCAGGGTAGAACAGCTTTACAAAATAAACATGAAGGCATCAGCGGAAGGCTTCTTTTCTATTAGACAGCTGCACTGAGGAAGGCCTTGGGGATACGGATTTAAAAATATTATTAGTCAAGTTGCCAAATATATTTATTTGTCAAAAATGTAAAAAATAAACTAAATTTAATCATTAACTTGTTTATAATTTAAAAATGTTTGTTTATTATTTTAAAATTATTTAAAATTAATCATTAACTTCTTTATTATTTAAAAATGTTTGTTTATTATTTAGAGAGAGAGAGAGAGAAAAAAGCATTTAGCATCATAAATAAATTTAACAGGAAACACTAAAATTGAAAAGGGATTGTGCATAAATTTCACAGCAGACTCATTAAGTTTCTGTCAGAACTATAAAGCATTTTCACATGAATATTAAATAGCAAAAATATGCCAGTATATTATCTGAAAGGATCATTGTACCTTCGCTCCAACGAATATATAAGATACTCCTGACTATTGCATCTATAATCAAAGTAGTTATTAAAGCAAGATATATATGACCATACGAGGGTCATTTTCTAGAAATTGACTGGATATTGTGCTTTAATATTTTCATGAGTGAACATTCTAAATGTATACTATCATTATACTAAATCTCATCCCGAACTGAATTTTCAGCCTCGAAACCTCCCCTTGTAAGGGTGAAGCATACACAAGACTATTACAGTAAAAAGCCGTACACGAGTAGGGCGCTCAAATATTCTTCTCTCTGCTACTCTGGACTTAACAACTCGTCGGCTAACTCAATATAGATCGGTTGCTCAGCACTTGACTCAAAGCTGTCTCGATACTCAATTCAAGACTCAGCACCCGACTGACTGTAGCTCTGTCTCCCCTTTTTATAATTTCTAAGGCTAAGGAGGCTCTAGAAAGATAGATGTAATATGCGTTTTAATCGAGTTATTGCCAAAATTGATATCGATTCTAGAAAATTCTATTTTGTAACCAATTTGTTATCAAGGCTGGGGACCATCAATCTGCTATCCAATCAGCATCCATAAGAGCCATGTTGAACTGTCTTCACTACCAGGAAACTTGACAACGTTACAAATGAGTAACAATATACATTTTAGAATTCAACATTTAGAATTCAGCAACAACATTACATTTGTTTGAATTCATCAAATGAGTTATTTTAATGCCAGCAAAGGCATTAATATAGACAAAGATTAGTTTTTAATGCAACTGTATATCAATTAATGCAAATTTAAATTAGGAGCAATGTACATAATTTCTAAATCAAAATAATTGTAAGTTTTATATATCAACAAATATTCAGAGCATTTTGACAAACGTACAACTGAAAAACCAATCCGATATTGGGTCATCTCTAGTACTAATAATGAATATAGCTCATTCATTTTAATATATATAATGAATGAGTGGAGTATGTAAATGCTCTATAGACCAGAATATTTGACTATAGCTATCAAACTTGGCAAGTATATGATTTGGTAAGTGAAATATCAATATCTGCAATTAAAAAAATTTTTTTTTTAGTTAGAACGTTACTTAATTAAAAACCAAGCGAATTTCTTCCGCAGTAAAATTCATCAGAAAATATTACAGCAAAAAGTGGTTTTTACATCATCTTAAAATTGAAATATTTTCAATGATTTCAGTTTTTTTTTGCCAAATGATTTTATTTTTATTTTTGACAAATTTATAAAAATATTTTAAGCATATTTTATAAGAATATATATCATTATCAAGAGTATATACCATATTATAAAGAGTATATATATCAGATTATCAAGAGTATATATTGTTACAAACCTGTAATTTTGCTTCCCAGCGCGAATAGTGTCATCATAAGAAAGACCGTTTTACAGTCATCTGTATTGGATGCTGCCGGATGCCGAGTCAGTGGTCCCAGAGCTTGAAGACAAACTTGGCGACCATTTGGCGACAAAATAGATAATACTCGAAACTTCGAGAATTTTGTCGATCCGTCCATTAGGAACTGATATGCGCCTGATTGGTCCAGAAGCTTCTAGCCTCGCCTCCCGGGAACAATAAGCCCGGCACTCTCAAGTCATGTGTGAGTAGTCGGAGTCGCCGACACGTAACGAGTCTTCCAGAGAATAGCGAAGCAACGGCGGATTACCAGCGTTGTGTGGAGCGAATACTGAACCGCTGTGTGCCGAATCCTGTCGTCGTATATGTTGTGTAGCAGCCAGTGGTGAGAAGTAGTGAGTCGACAGTTAAAGCGAGAAGTTCAGCCGTTGGAGAAACGGGAGAGCTTAGCTCCTAGGAACACCTCTCCTGCTGGATTCTGTCTGGCCGCTTCGTGTGCTGTGGCTGATTACTACTTGTGGGCTACTGTCTGTTGTGTGTGTGCTGTAGTCTCTGCTGTAAATATTTGTCGTCTGTGTACTCGTCGTTTTTGTGTACTCATGTCTTCGTGTAAATATACGTCATTATTTTCTACTGAGACCTGCTGATTATGTTCTCTTCACCACTATCAAAGCGAGCCCGGCAGCGGTGAGGTGAAATCGGTAACAATATCATAAATTGTTATCACTATTGCTATTGATATTTCACGCTAGCTCTTCCCTCCCATTTCCAATGATCACGACTTGAAGAATTCGTTTATTTTTTTATTGTTTTTTTGGCTTCAGTATTAGGCACGATTTTAATAAATGTTTTGAAAATTTATTGCATTTACAATTAAGGTTTAAATTCAGAATCAGGCAAAGGTGGAGAATTTTCAAAATGCTAAGATTTTTAAACACTGCTGCTTTTCTTGTGATATTATTGCAAATATAATGATATAGATAGAAAATCAGGAAAGTGATAGCATAATTGATGTATGATGTAAGGCTTCTAAATTAGTATGAGTTACATGTCAATTAAAATTCTAAATTCCTAAATATTTTGTCGAGGAAAGACCAATTTATGTAAAATATTTAATTTCAAATTTTTACTAATCAATAATCCCGGCGAACAATTAGTCATCAAAAGTTAGTATCTGAAAAGAGGAGAAATTTTTATTAAATATTTTAAGTGTTTTAAAGAGGACAGTGGATTCGAAATTAAAATATCTGGATCGAACTACATAATCATTAATGTTTTTATTAACTTTAAACGAACAGCTGCGAAAGGCAGAACAATGTTCTCCTTTCTTATAAGCAAAAATTGATTGAAATCAATAGACCGTAACCTTTTAGTAGCTGTTTTCTGGTCCTAAGAAATCTCATAAATTTTGAGAATTTAAGGGAGTTTTTAAGGACTTTTGTTTAGATCATGGGATTTTTTGACAAAGGATAAATAAAGATTCAGGCTTCCATGGTGTAGAAGCCCTAAGAAGGAAAGAAAATAAGAATCAAGAAATGCTTTGATCAAAAGTAACGACAAAACTTCGAAAGGCTGTTTCGGAATGATTTATCTTTTCGAGTTTGAATAAGGTAAGATTTTTTTTTTCATCTCCATTCACTGCTCCAAAAATTTTATTTTTGGAAATACACCACTTATTAAATCCCTCGAATAATTAATTTTTAAGTCAGAATCGGTACAAAAGTAATAGAATTAAAAACTCTTTGAAGAAATATGAATAAATTCATAACTATGGCTTTTGACAGAAAAGAAAGAATATATATGATTTTTGCCTTTGTTTAAATATTTTATTCATAGCGTACATTTTTATTTCAAAATTTCACAATGAAATAATTATATTTCTTTATAATCTTTTAAAAAGTTAGAGAGAAGAAAAAAGGAAAACTTTGGATATGTTGCTGTTTAAACGATTTTTAAGTTACGAAGTGAAGAACATTATTTAAAGCAAGAAATTTATTCAATATCCACGTTATTATCTGTCAAAGTTGCGAAGTTTAAAAAATGAAATGCCATAAAGAGTTTAATTATCAAGAAGTGACATTTGGATAAAATAAATTGCCTCGCACTGGTACTATTTTTCAGTCCAAATTCAGAAATGAATTAATAATTCTCTATTCCTTTTAGTCATTACTTAAGATTTGAAAAAAAAAAAAATTCTGTGCAGAAGGATCAATATTTCCTTGGTATTTCACCATTCGAAACGCTTCGATATGACTGCGGCTTAATTATTTAAGTTGGGGATTTGCATTGAGTGGTTTAAATATTAAAGTTCCTTTTAATTAAGCTAGAAAGGGAATTATTAAATTCATCAAATTAAAAATATGGCAATCCGGGATACAGGAAAAAAAACTTCCAATAATATAGCGTAATTAATTCTAATATTATATACGCAACTATTACATAAAACTATTTTGAAACTTTTTTTCATATTAGTTTTTGTTACATATTACCGAAAATAGAATTTCTTACAATTTAATTAGTAAATGACTTAATCTTTAATTTAAAATTCAAAATTTTCCTTCCATAGTAGTCCGACAAAGCAACAGTGCCTTTTGAGTAAGAATTGAACCCAATTATTCAAAATTTCCACTGAAAATAGGGATCTGATGTATATTAAACATTATAGAGTCAAATATCTTTCTGCTAGTTTGGTATGAAATTCTGCGGAAAGAAAGATCGTTTCAGATTTGTTTAGATTTATGCTCAAAACTTTTCTAGAAATAATCATCTCTCCTCTACGCACGCACACACACACACACACACACACACACACACACACACACACACACAC
>JAPMOR010013389.1:0-17170 GCA_026543865.1 Argiope aurantia
TCACCCAATACAAATATTTGTTTATTGCTCTGAAAAATATAGAGAATTGTTTTAAGTCGAATTTCTTTGATGCACCGCCTTGAATGGTGAGTGAGAGACACCTTCCGAGTGCAAAGGGTTAATATGGTAGGCAAACAGCTGGCCGCCGAGAGCGGCTAGTTGATGCTAGAAACTAAATTCTAATCGATTCTTGGTGTTTAAAATAATTTATATTCATAATTATTTAATCGAGCATAACGATATATTGCATAGCTTTCCAAACATCACCAATTTAAACCATCGTTGGCATTAATAATATCAATGCAGATTCGTCAAGTCCAGATATCAAAAGGAAGAAGCAAATGCAGATAGCAGTAACCAATCTTGAACCTTTTCCGAATGAAAACAAAGCAAAGAACTAGTTTTCCAACAACTATGTTCACAATGAAAAAGCACGTTGAGAAACCAGGTACAATCGCACTCTTCCCAAATGTCATGTCCTCGGATGAAAGCTCTCTTGTTGTAACTCATCGCTGAACACACTGTCGGGGAGGCAGCTGTTTTATTAGAAGAATCAAAAGCGTTTCAATAAACAAGAAGGCGAACGACGCTTTTATCGCTCACGTTCAACATCTATCACACAAACGTGACCGACCGCGTTGCCTCGAAATGTGCTCGCCGTAACCATTTGTGCTTACGATATAAGAAAAATAAATACAAGATTTAACGCTAGATAATGAGACGACAGATTTCTTTTACTAGCAGTTGTTATCACGTAAAATTCAACATCGTTTCCGAAAGTTGAGAGGTGAATTTTAAGCACATTTTAATAGAATACGCATCGTTATTGTATGTTGCGTTGCATTAATTTTTATTTTGAAAACGAAGTCGAAATTTTATGATTAATGCAGCACAACTTAAAAAAAAATATCAGTAAACAGTAGAATATGGTATTCCATAAGATGTTTAGATCTTATCGAAAACAGAGCAATTTTACATACTGTAAATTTTTAAATAAAATCAACATTTTAAATAAAATAACAATGAAAAAATTGTTATTTCAATATATTTTCATAATATAAGCGATTTACAAATAAACAGTTCCATAGTAATTATAAGGTGCATATACAGTTAAATGGCATTTGTTTTGATGATAAATAAGTAGATAACTTGTTATATAAAATAAAAAGCCGCAAGTCGAGCACATAACTAGTTTTATTTTTACGCTCATATTTGCCAAATACTGAGAAAAAAAAACTTGTTAATTCTGGTAGAATTGTAGGTATATTTGCTGATTATAGTATACGGTTTTAAATGCTATTAACAAAATACAACAATTCCCAATGCGTATATGGAATAGAATATCGCTACGGAATAGATTGATTTAAAATATTCCCGCTTAAAAAAAAAGCAAGCATCGAAAACGAAAGAAATGCACTATAAGAAAAACAATTCATAATATTCAGAAAAAATATTACACTAATTAATATTCATCTAAATTTCTTTATAAAGCTCAAATAAAATTTTAAAAAATTTTTACGAGAGGAAATAAATATCGTTTATCCAAAACATTGGAAGCAATATTATAAATCGATGCTTTAATAAGTACTAAGCAATCAGTCTTCATGTTAAATAAATAACAGAGTAATATTTCGGTTTCCGCGTTTGAGTGTAGTGCAAGCATTTCAAAAGGCGTCGTTTTAAACTATAATCTAATTAAAAGTTGAATATTTTGTGTTAATGTAGTTTTTTTTATGCAAAAACAGAAAAATCTTACTAATTCTTTGGTATAAATATGTGCTCTGATGTACTTCCGAGATTTCTAAAACAAAGAAATATTGTAACACTGAGTACTTTAAAAATGAGGAAATTAAAAAGAATCCCCTAAAACAAGCAAAAATTACTTCGCCAAACTTACTTGCCATTTTGAAACCGAATAAATTACAAGTGAGAGTTCTTAAGAGTCAAGCCTAGATGACACTCATTTCGTTCTCTCTTCTTTATTTCTTCACCAACTCAGCAAAGAGAACGAGTGCTGCATGATCCCCTCCATTCACATCAATGTTTGAAGAAAATAAGACTAAAGCTTCCATTTCTCATAAATGGTCCATTGAAGCGCATGATAAACAAAAGAAATGCAAACTTTTCATATCAGTATTCGTAGCCATTTTTCCCAAAAATAAGTTGCAATACAGAAACCAAAATCATCCATCTTAATATTTCGTATGAATAACCAAATAATGAAGACAAGGGGAAAGAGAACATATTTTCAAAATACCTCGCATCCAAGAATATTTCCAAGATTTACATAATTCAACAATAACTCCAACATAACGTTGCATTTTTAAAATCAGCTACAACACAATTCCTCTTTTCATTGTATCTGGTAGACGGAGACTATGCAACAACAGTCACCCTCTTTCCAAATCAAACCCGATTCAATGTCCGCATCCTAGAATCTGGCATGTTCGAACGGATGGATCATGCATAATTAAAAGCGGAGAAAGTCTACCAGATACACCAAAGATAAAAACAACTCAACCAATTGCGTCACTGCTTAATATAGCTCCAAAATTGTCTTTTCCTTTTCCTATCTGAACAATAGGAAGGAAGCATTCTTGAGTCTTAGATAGAGAACTCCACCCTGCGACGTATGACATGCGAGATGTTGTCATGACTACCCATTCACGCCCAATCCCACGAGATAAAAGTGGAGCCAGCATTCCTTTCTTGGGAGACGTCATAGCCACCCCCCTCCTCCTCCCCTATTGATCGGACTTTGACGGGAATCTTATGACCGACGGACGGTCAATCAGACAAATGGTCAAAGGAAGGGTTCCCATTCTGTCAATCGTTGTATAGATCAGGAATTGTGCAGCCGAATACTGAGAAACGGGGTCTTTCAATTTCTATAGACGAATTTCATTTGATTGAACTAATTTGATTAGTAAGGTTAATGTCCCGCTTTGAAGCCACAGGAAGGCTATTGGGAACGATTTTAGTACTTTGAACCATGATCAAATAATGAAAACGAAATCCTTTCATAATTTCTATCTCACTTACTAATAAAAATTAATATGCGTATGTCTGTGTTGGCGCTTAATAGGCCAGATGGTAAGTGTATGTTAAACAAAATTAGGTACATATATATTTTAGATAATAGAAATGTGACCCTCGAACGTACTTTAAAAAAAAAAATTATTTTTAAATTTATTATTCTAAACAAGCTGAATCTTGGTGTTTCTCCGTAATAACTTCCCAGAACATAATTCATTTTTGTACAGTAATATAGTTTCAAAATTAAAAAAATGTATTTTTAAAGATAAAATTATAGTATAAATTTCTCCACAATTTTGGCAATATTCTTATGAATAATCTATATACAATTTTCAACAATCGATTACATTATTTGACTTAAAATTCAAACCATTTTCATTATTTCATTAAATATTTAATCAACTTTCTACCATTATTAAATGATAAAGAAAAAAGGATTATGTTTAATATCTGTGTAGCTTACAGGGCAAATAAAATTAAAATGCAGCGAAATTAAGAAGATAGAAATGAACCGGACAATTACGTTTTTAACAGTGCTATGATGTCATGGAAGTGGTCCCCATTAGAGAAGCACGTACAAGCAATGAACAAAATAAATATTAGACAATTAAAATAACACAGATTTAATATAACAGTTTGGCGGAATCATAAAGTCATATCCAACCGATTTAATTAAAATATAACCAATATCCTTGGCGCACAAGCTGTATTTAATGTGTACCATTTTAGGTCTTCGATGAATTCGGCTTCGAACCTGGAATCTCTGAACCCGAAATTTTTCCACCACACTATAACGGCTTTTGACTAATTGAGAAAGTATGGTAAAAAAATCATCAAAGCACATTTCGAGATGACGTGCAATAAGTTCCAAATTTAAATTTTTGCTACACATTTGAGTTGCCTAAGGTGAACATTATAATAAAATCAAATCATGAATTGAACTTTCAAAAAATAAATGAAGAGCCATCAGTATCAATCAATGCACAAAATTATGACAAACCATAGCACAAAAAGGGCAATATTGAAATGTAAGTAACAGTTTTAATTCATTTGATCTTATAGATTATTTTTCAACAGCAGAGAAGAAGTTCGTTCAGCATAGAGGTGAGATATTTTATGAGAAACCAATATAAAAATGGTATTTTTCAAAGACTGGGCATTTTTAATGTACCTAAATGAAGAGGGTAATTAAGGTCATCGATCCAAACCAGTACCACGTACCTTTCGCCAAATAAATGACCAGATATTTTTTTAATAACATTTCTAGCAGTATTTCCGAAGCCTGGATATAATGCAGACATTACGGAAGCAAATTCAAACCGAAAATTAAATTTGAGATTTGAAATGAAAAACTTAAAGTAATATGCTTTATGACTGATATGGAATTAGAAGATATAGCATATTCGAAATTTCTTACGAATATCTTTTCTAAAAGACGAAGAGATAATAGAAAGTGGTGATTATTTCGAACAAAGATAAGGAAAAAAGTTATTAATATCGCATGCAAATGACAAAAAAAAGGTGCTGCGGGGGAGGGGGTTCTATTTTTATTTAATCTAGCATATCTAATATATCTAATCTTATCTATGAGTCAAAAACCTCCTGATAAACAGAAAGAGTGTCAACTCCAGGTGATCAGAGTAACGTTGGATCATGTCAGGTAGAAGTTAAAGTTAGCTCCAAGATTGTTAGAGGAAAATGGCCCACATTCATGTCTCGGTTGAAGGGATGTCTCCCCTTCAGCAGCCACTTCTAAAGCTGAGAACAATCGTTATTAAAGCACATATCTGTTTGCTAGTTTCCGTAATATTGGTTATGAGCAAAAACAGAGGATGGAACCCATACCTTCTTCCTCATATAAGACAAGGAGGCAAATGAACAAGACAGAATAGTTAATACAGTTTGTTTAATAATATTTATTTTACGGGTGGTAACAAATACTGTACAGTTAGAATTTGTTACTCAAACTCAAATTGGGAGAAATAGAATACTATTATGATATTAAGATTTTATCTCATTCTGCGTGGAACAAATTTATCTATCCTCTAATTACCTGGCAGATAGTTTAGCTTCCTTATCCCATTACATCATCCCAAAGAAGATCGGAATAAAATGTAGGTTTTAGTTTAAGGACAAAATTCTGCATTTCCATTTTGACAGATTTTGAAATCTCAGTTGCCCGATATCCTAACTTTCACATTCCAGCTACGATTTGGGGCAATAATCATGATTAAATAATAGGGACAACATTGGAATTGGTGCTCCAATCTTCCTACTTTCACACCAGGCATAGGAAAGATATTAAGATTTGTGAAAGAGTAAACGCACAAATGATGTTACAAAGTTTAAGCTTATTTAAAAATTTTAATCTGAACTTCTGCACTGTCTTTTAATTAAATCATATCGTACAAATTGCGTCTCCATTATTTCACGAGTTCATCAGGCAACACTATTAAAGCATTGCATATATTTAACAATTAAAAGTAGCCCACATATCTATAAAAAGAAAAAAAGTTACTAGATCGAGGAGGGTTAAAAGGTTATTTTCTGTTTATTAATCATAACGTACAGTCCCTAACTTCTTGACATAAAAACAGGATAACTATCCCTCTCGCCCTTTTGAAATAATTTTTTTTTTAGTCAAACGTAATTTGAATATGCTTGCCACCTATCTGTTTACTTAAAATAGTTAACCAAATCAATGAATTAGTAACCCATCTGAAATACCGTTCCGACTTCGCCACCCCCTCCATTTGAAAACTCATGTCTACATACATCATCAATGATCGCTTGTTCTTTTTGTCCTTCCATTTTCAAGAGTGATCGCAAAATAAAATTATGACCTTCACCACAACTTTAATAAATGGACCGATTTCGCCAATAAAGATTCAATAAGATGAAATATAAAGTTGGTTGGAATTAATACGGTGGAAGAACAGTTCTTTATTAAATAAATAAAAAAACCTATGCATTTCTTTTTGATACGACATTTAAATAGAAGCAAGAAGCTCATAACGTATAAATGATTCTCAGGACTTCTTCAATAATACTCGAATTCAAAAAATAAATACCAATTCCTTGGCGTTGCTGTATGCACCGAATACTGCAGACGCAATAATGTTTCCAATTTGCATCTGATCTGAAGGATGCGTCACGGCGTGTGAACAAACGCTGACGAGTAACTTCTTCACACTTATCTCCGTTTCCGTCCCGTTTAGTCATCTGCCCCGAAATGACGCACAGAAAAAGGATGAACGGCAGAAAACGATTCCGGATTCAAGGATAGAATTATCATTTGTGGCCTGATGACGACAGCTGATCATCTGCAGGGAATAAATGTCACGACTTTATCGAAATATGCATTTCCATACCAGATAAAACCTCTTTGATTTTATGAATGCTTAATTTGCAATTCAGAGGCAAAAAAGCCGCATAAAAGAATGCAAATTAACATCGATAAGTTAAGACTTTTTTTATTGGTCGTTTTTTTTCCCCAGTGATTTTGAGCGTTAAAATTAATTTCGAATGTGCACCAGATTAACGGGCTCTAGACACCACAAATGATAGTTTTGGAAAATTTATGTCAACCACTGGACCTCACACTAACGATTTTTAATAATTAGATTTTATGAGGAAAGATATATGTTTCTAATTAATAATGTACGTATAAAACCTTCTTTGAAGAAATAGGAAAGGAGTTCTTTATTTTTGGACGTAGATGAATTGGAAATTATACATCTTTCTCGTACAGAAAGACAATATAGTGATAAACAAATATTCATTTTGTTTATTATCTACCTTTCGAACAATTAAGCCCAAAATTTGACCTGCATTTCAGTTAGGCATTGAAGAAATTATGTTAAAATGTGAACGGTTAGTATCCCTCATCTTACTTTTTGCCTAATAAATTCTTGAAACGTGCAGTGAAGTATATAAAATAACAGTACAGAACCTTCTATTTTAAGTCGACACGTTACCGGCAACTGCTTCTATGATTCACCGGACCGCGGCTGAGTTCACGCATTGAGATAAATGGAGGGCTTAGTACTCAATAAGAAATGGGAAAATACGGGTTATAACAGTGGGTATTGGTATAAAAACTTTGCTTCTGGTAGTGGCAGGCAAAAATAGGAATTCATAGAATCCGGCCATTCCTTCCGTCACATTAGGTCGGATACTAGGGTGTGCACTATAGTCTGAATTCTTAACAGAATCAGTAAGACAACGTAATCCCCAAAACGGAAGTCACCACGTAATTAGATAATAGTAGTAATAAAAGCAAAATAGTCAAAAGGTTAATACTCACGCTACATAGAAAATACTTTTCAAATAAGTCAAATCACGCTTAACAGCCAAGGGGAAGGAAAAAAAAAATACATATATAAACCGAAATTCCCAAGTTCACAAACTCTTAAAACTGTGATTTTTATTTTAATTATTTTGAAAAAACAACTGAAACGAGCCAGCTGCAAAAACAGCTGCTCAGCCACCGATAAAAATCGTTTTCAACTGTTCAATAAAAACAGTCTCCAAGTTAATGAAACCTCTATAATGGAACCAAGTTCGTGTTTCCGATCAAAAGTGACAACTCCAAAATCATAATCGCGCAAATTACCTCTTCGTGCCGTTTTCGAATCGATCTGCCGTTCGTCTTCATCAAATATGCATTTCTAAGCCTTTTCGGACAGGAATTACCAAGACAAATTACCTGGCTCGAGGTGGAATTTGTAATGGAAGGGGCGCACGAAACAAACTTTTCAGGAAGAACTGGGCGGAAAATACACCCGAGAATTTGCATGATTATTTTTAGAGCTGGAGAATTACCGATTGTTTCGAATTGTAAAGCTGCTCGATGACAGAAAAGCAGAAATTGTTTTGGAATTAATGGGGGGAAAACATTAGACGGAAATAATATAACTATAGCAACGGATAATAAACATGTAGAGTTTCTAGACAAAGAGCAACAGGTCTGCGAAATGCACTGTCCTTAAAAATACAATGAAACTTTTTCTAATAAATAGAAGCTGCCGAGTATTTTTATACATGGTTTTTTACTGTGCATTCACGGGTTTGGTTTAATTATATTAACGCCAAGTTTTAAAGCAATACTAGGACTATTTTGGGATAGACCTCGTAATTTTGAACTGCGGTCAGATGACGAGGACAAACTTGAACTGGCAACCCCCTCTCCAAACTTCAGCACTTATTTGGCGATTAATTCCCGGCGTGCAGTTAATATTATCCAAAAATCGTTTTTTTTTTTTGACACGTTTTCCCCAACCGGTTGAAACAAAAATTTAACCCTCAAGTACAATTGCAGTCACAAAATCTCCTACCAAATATTTCATATGTTTTAAGTGATTCAACCTTTGAGTTACCGTGTTTATATGTTTCTGAAAGTACAGACCGGCAGACGGCCAATTCCCTTATTCGAGTTGGCTCAAAATTTGGTAAGTGTCTATACTATAGATGTTAATTTTGCGTATCGAATTTCATCGATCTAGTTCTCTTCGTTTTGTAGTTATCGTGTTAAATTATATTCGTACTGCCGATGGGACAAAATTCATCAGTGTTGCTTTTACTCAAAATTTGATAGAAACCTGCAAATTTAGTATGAAGACCATATACCAAATTTCATGTCTAGATCAAAGCGTTTATGAGTTCTTTGTCATGGACAGACGAACATTTTCCAAAAACGTGTTTTTCGAACACAATGCGGTCTAAAACTTGGAGATTCGTCGAAATCTGGAATTCGAATTCTTTATCAATTACCATAATTTATACCACATTGACAGCAAAGTACAAAACGATCATTCAACAAATATAAACCTCAAAAACTTCCTGTAACATCTCGTGATTCTGCATATATAAAATACAGAGCATATAAAATTATGCATAAACCAGCAAAAGTGATCTACCAAGAACTTTCTCGCATATTACTAAACAAAATGTTATTTCACCTCCACTCCCCATATAAAAATTGTGGCCGATGGACAAGGTCTAAAAGCAGCAAATGCACAGACCCAAATTTTTAGAATCCTCTACATCATAAATATTTCGTGAAAGTGAAAAAAGAAAATCGAGCATGCATTTTGGACACCTTTTTTTAAAAAACCAATTGGCAGCCAAATTTAAACAAAATTACAGTTAAAAAAAAAAGATGACACACCAAATTCCATTTATCACAGTCATAGTATTTTTCAGTTATTGCGTATATATGTATGGGAATACAGAAACCGACTATAGACGGGTTAGTCTATAGACGGGTTTATTTTAACATTTGATATGAATTTACATTTCAGATGCTAAATCTGTGCATCAAATATCATCTATATAGCTCTATTTCTTTTATAATTATTGCATTAACTTGCACTCGAACACACAAACAAACTTATTGTGAACGAATTCCGTTTAAAAACAGGAAGAAACCTACATATTTGCTGTAAAGATCACATAGCAATTTCATCCTTCTAGCTCAAGTTGAGTTATCGTGTTCACAGGTGGCATGCTGAATTTCAAGGGGCAGCTTTTCTATTTTGGAAAGGTCTAAAACGAGGAGATTCGTCTTGAACGTCAGGAAGCGAGTGATTCGATGACATACTTCCCGATAACATCCTGACACATAGATAATGCTTTTTTTTTTAGACCGTTAAGTACACCAAAGAATTTGTTTCTAATATCAACTAAGGAAATTAGAATAAGGTCAAATTCTATAACAGATCTTAGAGGGCATCTCATAGTAACATTCTTCGAATACTAAAAATCAATGGGTTAAGTCATTTAAATCCAGACAAAAAAAATTAAAATAAGAATGATAGTTTATTAAATTTAAAACATTTAGTTATAAAATAAACTCACTTACCACTTGAGGAATTCATGATTACAATTCGATTTATTGGAACAATTTAAAATAGTTATTAAAATCAAGCAACGACTGAAGCGTTTCGGATCTAATTAGGAAAGGAACGATTCCACTCGGCGCAAAATCAAAGAAGGCTCGGTATCTCGTCCAAACAATCGATAACGCGATAAAAACAGATACCATTACCAAAGATTAATAACTAACTGGCATTGCGACATTCGTTCCACGATGTTTAACATATGAATCAGCAGACACCAATGGCTATCAGCTCTTTGTTAACAAAAATAGGTAAACATCTTTCGAAGAAAATCGACTGGACTCCTTTGTCCGGAAAATTCAGATGACTTATCATTTAAGAAGTTTATTAATAGATGAAAAGACGCAACGACGGATGAGATAACACGAGCTGTAATTATTTGTTCTCGCGACGAGTTCAGTCCAAGGACGTATCCGGATGGACTCCACAGTTCGGTGCGGCGATACTTAACTAGTCTTGCACCGATCCAGTACTAAGTCTGATTCGAACTCAACTGTTCATTTCTTTTGAACACTAATGCCATTAAGAAGGCAGAGGAATAAATGAAGATAAAAAATTAGCTAAATAATAATAATAATAATATGCCTCTTAAATTAAAAAATAATATTTCTTTAATAATAATAAATAATATTTCTTTTATTTATTAATAAAATATAATATTTCTTAATAAAAGAAATAATATTTCTTTTATTTTAAACCAGCCACCTCTGGCATTCAAAAGATTAGACAGGACTACTAGTTGAGCTTGAATTTAATGAAATTTCTCGTGCATATTTGATTCGGCCAGGAAAGTATTTTTAAGCACCAAATTGTGATAACATAAAATCCGCGCAATTATAATAGTTTTCATGTTTTGTTTTTAGCAAACATGAACCTTCCGAATAAAATCCAATACAAGAAGATCACCTGAAGACGTTTTTGCACTACTCTACCCAATACAAGAAACATTTTTTAAATCGCCTGCATAACGCGAGTTTTGTTTTTTAAAAAATAATAACGAAATTCAGTTTAATTTTTTAAATCAAATTTTAACTAGGCATTTTTTTTTGGGGGGGGGAGAGATTAGCTTCTAAACTATATAGTATCTTACAAAAAATATTGAAGAATCTGATACAAACTTAAATTTTTACAAACATAAAAGAAGTGAAATAAAAATATATTAAACCAGCGGGAGTGGTCTTCCAAAAAACTTTCTTACATGTTCTTTAATAAAGGTGTCATCCCTCCCCCTTCACCTCGCATAAAATTATTAACCTGCGAATGCCTTGCACTGGCGTACACTTATAGATCTGGCGCGCGGTTACCAAGCGTCTGAAAATCAAATTTGTATTTTGGACGCCTTTTTTCCGACCGACTGAAACTACTGAAATTTGACACACAACTACAATTGTAGTCACAAGAACACGCACTGAATTTTATTAGATAACTGCGTTTATGACTTATTGCTTTTGCTTGCATGCGAAAATACAGATCAACAGACGATAATTTCCAGACAGATCCGATTTGAAATTTGATAAGATTATGCAACTGACATGCTAAATATGAGCATCAAAATTTATCTATTTAACTTTTTACGTTTTGTTTGTTCACTTGTACTTATACAGGAATAATAACCTCTGGATGAATTTCGTCCAATTTGGCAAATCTACACATTTTTCGTTTAGACCATATGCCGCATTTCATCCATCTAGCTCAGAGCATTTTTGACTTATCATGTTTATGGACAAACATAATTAAAAAAAAGTATTTTACGGACTCGGGGGGGGGGGGAAGTGAAATGTGGAGATTTATCAAAATCTCAAATTCGGACTTTTTGACAATTTCCAATACTTTTTCATCGCACAAGAAAAAGTAAAAAATGACTTGCCATTCCTTCATATGAGCATAAGTAGGAAAGAAAATAGTTTCATTTACTATAATTATTTTTAAATGCACAATAAAATCCTAAAAGAACGTATATTTGTCATGAGATATTCGTAGAATTGCGGGCCTTCCGTATTTACCTTGAGGCAAAAAAGATACTCCTAAACGAATTCTAACCCTAAGATAATAAATAATAAAGATAGGGAAGACTGCACGCATGAAACATTCATAAATTCTTGAAAAATATATGAGCAGAGAAATACACACAAAAACTTTTCCAGGGAAGTTGCAATCATAAAAATGATTTACCAAGATACCGTGTTTGCATTCATACAAGCAAATTTATACCAAATCCGTGGCAGCAGACGCAATTAAAACAGGAATAATTCATGTTTTCGTATAAAGCCTTTACTTTAACTCGTTTAGTTCCTGCTTTTTTAAAATATAAAATGTCACTTTTTTTAGACAATGCAAGTATATGAGAGTATGCAAGACATTGCATGTAAAGAATAGAAACATTAAAAATACCGGCATGCTTTATAACCAGACTTCCAGGATTTAACTATTATTCCACAAAAAAAAAAAAAAAAAAAAAAAAATACGGACGTTAAATGGGCCGCTACCTGTCGTTTAGTAACGGCTCGCGCATAAACACTGTAGAACTAAAGGATTTCTAAATTTTTTTTTTAGTGAATAAATGTTATCACTAATTTAATCAGTTTTGAACGCGATATTGGAATCTATCGACAATCTAATACGCATTCCTTTAAAAAAATTTCTGTATTAGCAAAGACCTCTTCGCTGAGAAAAAACTTTCAAAAAGTATTGATTCCTATTCCTGAGCGCGCAAAACGTATACGTTCAGCTCCATATTTTAACAAGGGAAGAAGGTACTATTCAGAATATAGTCAATTTAGATAAACACGCATATATAATAAAGAGTTTAGATAAATATGCAGGAAATAATTTCAGTAGCAGTCGAGTACAACATAATAAGGGAAAGTAATCAAACTGGTTCGCCCGAAAACACATGGAAAAACATGAATGACCGGACCGCCGCAACAGCAACACTGGCGGGAATTGTGGTCGAGTCCTAAGAACCATCACCGGTCACGGTACAATCTTTCCTTAAGGAGGTACATACCGTCATCGATGGGAGGAGCCATACCCTCATTTTTTCGTGTACCCGTAAGAGTGGCGAGAACCAACGACCATGCCGGAAGCTTCTCGTCCTCAATTGCGAGGTGCCCCTTTCCCGTGGGACTATAAGGAAAATTATAAGGGTTTTTTTTTTTTTTTTTTGTTATTAAAACTCAATTACATCAAATCAAAAATCCTGTTCTCAAATGACTCAAATTATTAAGAAATAATTAGAAGAAGTAAAATTTAAATTATGTAGAAAAAACACTAACGTAATTTATATTTAGAATACTACTGCATTACAAGGAGTTACTTTTAAACAAAATGCACATATATCCATAGCTAAATATAAATAAATACATAAAAAATTTTTAAATCACCAAAAAAAATTTTTTTAACTGCACTATTAAAGTTTTTGATCATTCTAATCAATTAGTATTTAAAACATTAAATCAGTTAAAAAATTAATGTCTTGGAACAAATTTAAGTTGATAAAAAATTAATGACACATTATAGTATATAAATTTTCTTGCGTTATTTGAATGAATATAAGGAAATGACTATTCATATACGATATTGTGATGTTAATACTACCTGTACGTTTCCCATATTCAATACAATTTACCCATGTTAAATCAGAGTTAATTCTATAATTAGGAATACTTAATATAAATTATGTGGGCATAATGTGTGAGAAGACATTAAATATCAAAATGTAGTTTTAAAAATTTGCCTTGCTGTTATTTGTAATTCATTTTCAAAACTATCCAATGAATATTAATTTCGCCTGATGGACAAGTGATTGTTGTAACGAATCTATGCGGTCGCCCAGGGATAAAATCAGCTCAGCTTATAACTACAATAGAAAGGTTCAATATAAAATTCAACAAATAAATAAAAAAAGTTATTTTAATCGGTATTGATAAGTAGATGACTATCATCTTTTCCTTTATATTATATGTATAATAAAACGCATGACATGAATTGAAGCAATGGGAAAGGCAACTCGACACATAGTAACCGGAAAACAAAACAGTGCATCACTGAGCGCAGTTCAAAATAGCATCAAAATATCATTTAAATGCAAATGATATTTTAATCAGTATCAGATATCTAGCACAATACAACAATATTCTTTAAAGTTATTTAATTTTATGGAAACTTTCTCAGCTATCTTAGGAGATGGAAATAAGGAATTGTGTGTTTCTGTTGGTCATCGCTGCTTTATTCATATCAACTTCAATAATCTTCAATTACAATCATAAGTTTCGAAAACAACCGAGAGTGCGGGGGGGGGAGGCAGATTTAAATGTAATATTTTATAAACACATAGTTTAAAAAGTTTAAAGTTTTAAATTTTTAACCCTTTAGTTTAAACTTTTAACTCTTTAGGTATCATTTGACGGTGAAGCTTGATTACATAGTGCTATTCACTATTTATCTAGATTTTAAAAAATCATAATTCTGTATTCGAAATGAGACAATATATAAAGGTTTTGCATATTATTTTCGAACACAAAGAAGTGAAATCTACCTCATACGCAGAAGTTCTTTCGAATAAAATGACATTCTATCGCAAAAGAGTGCATTCTTTGAGAAGGATGAGCAGTATTAAGAAGACAGCAAGACATGGAGAATTAACGTTGTAATAAATGGCCGTGTTAACTAACACCTCTTAAATTTATGCGATTCATTTCACATATCCCATGATGCTTAATTTCTCCGCTGCCTTCCCATTAAAACCAGCGAAATGGTTAAACATATTTTAAATCTATGCCCTCGAAGATCTATCTCGACAAATTGCTCCGGTTTAATGATTCTTTTCTATTTTCTGCCTCATTCTTTATCAATTATTCACAAATATATCATTTCCTTTTAACGATATACTTTGTGTGTATATGCGAGAGAAATGACTAAAAAATTAACAATCATTAAAAAAATTATTTTTGATTCGCAACTTTTTCTGGAACTTTTCGTATTTTTAAGATCGATTTTCAAGAACAATACATTTTTCACGTTTTCTTACATTTAAATCCGCAAGTTTAATAATGGTTTATTGCGTAGAGTAAGTACTTTGGACTGGCAGGTATAGAATATCGGAAAATGACGTCAATACTACGTGCGTAAGATACTAGAAGGCTCATCGTTTAATCTATTGTTTTATCACTTAAGAAACATCCATGCATTAACCCTTTCTAGGGCCGTGGGAAGTATGCTTCCCACCAAGTTTATAAATCTTTGTACTAAATTATGTAGGTTGCCATAAGTTCTGACAATTTTTTTTAGAAAGACAGAAACTTACATGCTTCAGTTCTTTATCTCGCACAAAAAGACGTGTCTTGATTTGTTACTTAATTATTAATTAACCAAAATAATTAATTAATCAAATGAAATTTATCTAATAAGCTAAATGAATCCCTTTTCTTATTCTAATTTCAAGCACACTTGCACAATAACATCGACAATAAGAAATATGGTCTATTTCAAGTTACCAAATCAACTGGAAAGCTCAACAATCAACTAAAGTTGCCAAATCAGAAGCAATAAAAGATTTTGTCGCAGATACAAGCATAACGGTGTGATTCCAAAAAATTTCTTCAACAAATCTTTCTAATCAGCACTTTCAATTCTTACTATATAAATGAATCGTGTAAGTCAGTTTTTTTTTGATACAATATTCTGATATCATGCTTTTATTTATATTTGTTCAAGCATTCTCTTGCAATACCAAATCAATTTTTCAACGGAAATGGGATCATCAGAAATAGAATGCATTAAATTAAAACTCACCTCTTCGAAGATCAGATGTTTGCCCATGATATTAATAGAACTTTGATGCACTATATCGTATCACACCAAATGAACTGGTAAATTATGCAATTAGTGACTATGCATATACTGTGGCGGAATTAAAGGAGAATAAAATTGACGAAATTTGTTCAGTTGTTGAGTGGGTCTGAAACAATGTTTTAGTTCAAGGTTTTGTTACGCGATACCTGTAAAAAATAGGTGGAAAAGGGGTAATGGTGAATCTAAACTTCACGAGCTATCAAATGAACGCAAATTTAATATCAGAAGAAAATTTCCGGTTGGTACAATGGTTAGGGCCGAGGAACTCTGTCACCGGTTTTCTTCATAGAGAATATATAGTAAAGCAATTCTTATAAAAACTTAACTCAAAAATGGATGGTTAAAAAGAACAGGCGACCACTGATGGCGTATTTAAGGATCACGTGCTTTCACATGAGATAAAAAATTTCAAAATGCTTACAGTGATGATTCTTTGAAAATTATAACTATTAAATAAAACACTTGAATCGCAAATAACTTAAGACAATATCTTAATAAAACTTTGGAAAACGCTGAATAACAAAATACCATTTAACGAAAAGCATCTTACATTACAACTTTACAACTCCCAACGTCCATGAAACCAATACCATTCAAACAGACTGGCGATCACACCTTCAATTCAAAAAAAAAAAAGAAAAAAAGGCAAGACCAAACCATCAGCCAAAAACGAGAAGCCTTTCAGCACGTCACAATTTATTGGCCACCAACAATACAAAAGAAAGGAGCCATTGTGGGCTTCACACACTTGAAGGCAACACGTCTCGTCTCTCCCCCCCCCCTTCCAACTTCCGAAAATAAAAGAAAATGCATTTTGAAGAAGCTATTTCAGTGAAAAGTTTATAAAAAGCCGGTTTTATTTTACACGCGCCAATGTCCAATAAAGATGAAGTTGGCTGTTTACCTTTTCCTGGCCACCAAGGGAGTTGTTTTTATGTTTGGATTGTATATCTGTATTGAAGGAATGGCTGAGAAGTGGCAATAGTTTTGCGGAGTTATTTTTGGTTGGGAACAGTAGTCACGAAAATTTCGACGCTGCACGTAGGTTTCGCGGATAGTTTAGGTTGTTCCGAACTATTTAACTTAAGGCAAGGGAAAAAAATGGGAACTTCAACACGAAAAAATAGGAAATGACGACCAGAGGAATTCATCAGAGGTTACTGGTTAGAACATAAGAAAGGCAAAACCCATTTCTGAAGATTACGGTTGACTGCATCTTCTGAAAGTTGCAGACAAAAATGCCTGGAATAGTTTATGTCTGAATAAGAAATAAAGATTTTTCGAAGCGCATAAATTGTTCGCAGACGATAAAGAAAATTCGAAAAAGATAAATGGCTCTGAAATATAAATAAAGATTTTAGATTGACACTATTTATAAGGGG
>JAPMOR010013395.1:8311-36507 GCA_026543865.1 Argiope aurantia
GGACCATATTTTTTATCGTCGTTAATCCTTAATCATCCTAAATATGGAATTTGATTAATTAAACAGTCATCTTTAAATACTGATAAATAGCAAATATAAAAAAGGCTGTCTTTTCACCTTATTTTTTTTTCTAGAGTGAGTAGTTCTTTATTGCACTTCGAACGAAACAAATATATTCAATCAAAAGTTTACCATTTTTTTAAGAAATGTTCTGAAATATATTTTCCCATAGTAGTTTCTCTTACAAATAACACGGGCTTTCTAAGTTGAATTCAAATGACATTATTTCCAAAATGATGATGTTGCGAATTAACTTAAGGATGATATATAAGGAGATTTGGATTTTTATACTGAGTTCAATTCATTAATCTCCTCTGAAATTTATTTACAATTATTAAATATATAACACTATTAAATAAAATATCATACTGAATTCCAAATTTGAAAATCAACCAAGATAAAAACACTGAGATAAAAAAAAAACTCCAAATTGTTGACAAAATTTGACGTTCAATTTTGGCAAAGAGGGTACAATATTTACCGCAACAAGAAATTCCCTGATGCCAAAAATGGATATAAATATTCTTGGAGGACGTGCATTATTCTTTACTTCCCGAATCGATATAAATCATGCATTTCTTTTATAATGCAACTTCCTACGTATATGCTCTAAGCATAATAAATTGTCTCACTAATGCAAACTAAAGTAACTTTCTGTCGCCGTTGTCCATGCATAGTAACTTGAACTTAATGAGCATGGGCAACAGTGACAGGAAGATAAGTTCTGGGCTTGGGGTTCTGAGAATTCGAGGGCTGGACCTAAGTTTGAACCCTCAGAAGCCAAAATGATGCTTGTATTTGGCTATTACACTTTTGTATTCTACATCAAGTGTATAAGTACTTGCTTGCTGGCAAGGCGAAGATATTTAAAATACAGGTAGATGTGTAAGTTGAAGCTATCTTCATCATAAGTTATCTAAAATTTCGATGTTTGACACAAAATGTCTTCGGATAACTCTGAAAATAAAAGTTAATGTAACAAAATTGTTTTATTCAAACATGCATGGCTAAGAAATAAATGATCCTTTGAAATTATATAAGAAACGAAATTCAAAATTAGCAGAATATAAAAAGTTGTATTTCAGGTATATTAAATAAGATTACACAACATAATTTTTTGCATGCTACAAAGAATTATAAAAAATTAATGGAATTAATTTCATAGTTATATAAAAAAAATTTTCATTTACCAACTTTACGATCAATTTGTATCTCGTATGATTATACTATGATTTAAAGAAATGAAATTCTTTGAAATATTTCTTATTTGACCTTCTCATATGTTGACAAAGCACCTGCTTAATGTAAAAAGTGTTATGACTTTTTTTTTGACATCTAAAATAATTAATTGAATATTAATGATCACAGACATTTGGATACAATATTTAGTGAACTGTATTAAATATTTAATTCACTAAATAAAAAAATATTTATTCTGAAAATCGTAATGAATTACAGAAAAATAAAATTAAAAAAGTAATGAAATATTTTCGAAAGCATAGATTCTTCTAACAGTTCCTCAGTTTAACGTAATAACCGAGAAGGAAGATAAAGACAATTTTTAACTGCGTAACAGTTGAAAATTTTAGTTTCTTAACATCGCTATAAAAGTTTGCAAAAAGTGGAAAATTATAAATATTCGAAAGTTTTTTCGGAAACAATTATCCAATGTCTTATTAAATCTTTATAATATTTCAATTTTTATCTTCCTAGAATATTTAGTGAAAAAATCATAACGTTCTGTGGACAAAGGAAAGTGTCTTGCTATGAGGACAATGTTTAAGTTATGTAAAACAAGCATTGTGTTTTGGATTTAGATACAGCGTGGTTATAATTAAAGTGCAAGTGTTTGAAGGACTGTAAAAGAAAAACTACTTGGAGTATGTTGAAGAAATTTGGTATATGTCATATTTTTAAAATGGGGAAATGAATTGCACAATTTAAAAAAATTAGTTCAACTTTTTGTCGTAGGTGGGGCTTTTTAATGACAGTATTTTATCCATTGTATTTAACATTTTTCTTTATTAAAATATGAAATGCGTAATGTATTACAATATTTGTTCAATATGGGATTCTTCAAGTCCTATCAAATGCTGTAGACGCAAGACCACGTGATCCACAGTAGCACCTAACAGTTTCTTGCTCCATTTCTAGGCAATGTCTAGTAATGCTGCCTTTTAAAGCAACAATGCTGCCTTTTAAAGCAACAAAAAGGTTTGTCCTTCTAGACGCGATCTTTTAAAGATCATCACAGTCTGAAATCGCAAGGATTCAAATCATGTGAACAAGGTGGCCATGCATTTCGAAAGCATCTGCTGAAAGTTCGATGAACCAGTTGTGTAAGACAAGAGTAATGTGAGGTGGTGCTCCATCTTGCATGGATATTGTTGTATCAAAACAGTTTCTGTCTTGCAAAGCAAAGATCACATTACTTTCTAAAATTTGAGTGTAACTCGTGCGTTTTAGGGTGCGGCGATCTAGCCTGTCGGTGTAAGATTTTCGAAAATATTGGACAAATAATAAAGTCAGCAGTCATACCACAACAAACTCTAATAAACTTTGAATGCAAGGGTTTCTCAAAAACAGTCTGCGGGTTGGATGAGCCCCTTAACCTACAGTTATGGGTGTTGACTTGTCCTGATAAAGTAAAATGCGCTTCGTCAGTCCCAAAAATCTTTCGAATCCATGATTCTTCGTTATCAATTTTGGCAAGAATGAAGTTGGCAAAATCAATTCTTTTTTGTAAATTGCCTCGTTGCAAGTGCTGCAAAATTTTACTTTTATACGGATAGCGTCTTGAAATATAGCGCAAGATTTTGCGTACAGTCGCCCATCGTTTTTATAAAGTCCTTGCTACATTTCTAGTTCTTACAGGTCGCTGATCCACTAATCCTGAATCAATTGCTTCTTTAATCTCTTCCACAACTTCCTGGTTCACATATCTTCTTCCTCTAGTTTCAGGGAGCGCTCCGAGTTCTTCTGAGACTTCAAATTTATTAATCAGGTTCTTGAAGCCATTCACAGACATCGGTCCTTTTCTCATATCTTTAATATGACGATATCCTTTCAAAGCAGAACCATAAGTGCTATTCTTTTGATAATATCATTTTACGAACAGACCTCGTTTTGTCTTTGACAAAAACATGGCTATAGCTTAAATATACATGTATCTTAAAATTGAAGTGGTATTCATTTTGACATAGTACAGAGCAAAAACAACGTTTTAATAATCTACAGCATCATCTATTGCTAAAAAGTGAACTAGAATTTTTTTATTGTGTAATTCGTTTTCCCATATTGTAAATACAACATATAAAAAATTTCTGCAACATACTCCAAGTAGTTTTTTAGAGTCTTTCAAACACTTGCACTTTTATTATAACCACCCTGTACTTTTATCGCCTTCCTTTTACGCTCAACCTAAAGATTGTAAATCACTGTTTCATTTCAAAGAAGAAATTTACTCAAAGCATTTCAAAAAATATTTTTAATTAAGTATTCATGAAAATTCAGCTTTCTTATATTTTGAAAGAGGAATATGAAGCCAAAGTAAAGAATAATAACAAAGATATTTTAACATGTGTCGTTAAGAATTTTGATTGTAGGCGATTGTGATGTGCGAGGATAGAACCTTGAACCTTGTGGTTCGCAGTCCAGTAACATAACCATTATGCAAAAGCAATTGCTCGTGCAGAGTAGGTGTTAACTGGCTTATATAATATTCACCACAATATTTTAATTACATCAGAATTATTATGCATATTATTCGAAAGATAAAATCTGGAAATAGGCCTATATTTTCTATAGTTCTGGGAAGCTGAGCCCTTGTTTCAGTATTAGATTAGGTGCACTAAAACTAAGGAACGGTCTTCGCCATAAAAAGCTAAACAAGCTCTAATTTAAAATATCATATTAAATAAAAAAGCATATTTTATTACATTATGAAACTGCTATTGTATTATATAAATGTGCGAAGAAAAAAAAGTAAAATTTAAAGTTCCAGATCACGTCCCGTCTGCCATATCCCGTTCATTTCTGGCAGTTGACGTTGATGACTTGAAGCGACCTTTAGCGGATATGCTTTGATGATTACAATAATGTCATATAAGAAGAGTTTTCTGAACACATATAAAGTAAACATTTTAATTTTAATTTTAAAATGAATTTCAAACTTAAAAATATTGTGATTTTCGAAAAAGAAATTAGAGATAGAATATAAAATGTTATTCTTATGTTTTATATCAAAATAATTTCTATAAAAAATTAGATATAACTGAAAAACAACTGTCGGTACAAAATTAAATTTTTTTATTTTGTAAAAAAATGTATAAACTAAATTAAAATTAACTGTAAAAACTACTGAAAATGTAAACAAAAAGTAAAAGTAACAATTTTAAATGTATTTTAATGTCTAATTTCTAATGTTGTCAATTTGAATTTTTAAGTTAAAAAAATGAATCCGTTGTGAAATGAAAAATGAATCTGTTGTCTGTTTGATTTATTTGAATCTGTTTATTCCAAAAATGTGAAACCATGCAATAAAGAATGATTATCGAGCGAGTAATTATTGCGGCAAAAGAATAACCGTTCGCTAATATGCGTCAGAGCCCACAATAAACATTTCAAATTTAAATGTACTTCTTATTAGGCATTAATATTAATGATGATAGTGATCTAATAATTTTATTTGTATTACAGTATAATTTCACCAAGTTTTCAGAGCAAAAAATTCTAGTATTTTACCAAAGTTGGATTGTGAGCATTTGATGTATATGTATGTTATGTTTTTATTGTCGTTTTCTTAGAGGTTCAATTATTCTAAACGATTTTAAATAGTGCATTTTATGCAAGAGTTTGTTATATGTGAGGAAGTTTTAATTTGATAATACAAGCAAAATTAAAAAGTTTCAGTACTCTACATGTATCAAAAAAAATTCCAAAGAAAAAAAAAACTGTATTACTTATTTGGGAATATCTATGTAGAAATTCGTTTTGTGTATTCTTAACTGCTAAAACGAGTTTGCATGCAATTTTTCATGATAGTGTAATGTAATCTAATTCGTGCAATTTATATTTGCAATGCGCCATAATATGCTTCGGCATCTTTTAAACAATTGAAATCTACCGAATAATTTGGCTAGCGTAGGTCAATAAGAACATAATTTTACTTTAAAAAGATACATATATGTTCTATTCCGTGCAATTCGAATTTGCTATTCGACATAATATGTTTCATCTCTGAAACATTCGGAATATATCATAAAGTTGGCTAGCATGGATCAGTAAGAATATAAAGTTATTTAAAAAAACGTTAATGAATGCGAAATTCGGTCATTGAAACTACCGCTGACATATAGGTACTCCGAGTACTTGCTGGTATGATAAAAAAAATTAATGCAAACGATAAAATTCGTTATTGCCAACACCTGATCGTTCCTAACTGTGAATTAAAAAAAATCTAACTAGCTACATTTATTTTGCAAATATAAGAAATGTTAACCAATTAATTTTAGAATTTACTTTTAAAACCTTATTTAAATCAAGCGATGAAGTTCGTAAATTTCCACTGAAGAATAAAATTGTCGCATAAGAAAATTTGAGAAAAAATATAAATAAAAAGATCAAAATTTTATTTTTATTAGTTTAAAAATAAGCAATTTATAGCTGAAAACGATATAATTACTGAAGATTAAATTCATAATCAGAAAGTAATTCAGAAACAAATTAAGAAATTCTATTAATTTACGTGTATTTTTTAAAAAGAAACTACCACACAAATCATCTCTTCACAAGTATCACTAGTAACGTGATGATTCGATTTTTTGGGCAGACAGACATCTTCGAAATTGAATTGATTTTGATGATTTAATGATGTAATTGTATTTAATGATGATCAGAACTGATTTTAATGATGATGATTTTAAGCTCGTGGAAAGTGGAGGGAATGTTTTCCAAGAAGATGTTTAGGTTTTATAGCTACAATTGGAGACCAAGATTAATATTAATTATAAATAAATAGTCCTAAGTAAATTCTTTTTTAAAAAGAACTTTAAATTATCACGTTGTTCTCGTGAAGCAGAAATAAAGGCCATCATAGTCCCCTTGCATTTTATTTATCTTGTTTCAATCATTAACGAGGAATAATACGCAGATAAAGTACGTGGAATATCTGACCCACTGAGGAATAATAATTAAATGATTTTGTGAAATAACTACATTGTGCGGAGAATAACTATTATATCAAAGAATTTAACCTAATTTTTTTAATATATAGCAGATTTATTTGTACTATAAAGAAAGTATCTTTTAAAAGAAATTTACATCAAACAATGAAATTTCGAATTTTATTCAGAATTGCAATATTTTTTTTGTTTAATTTTATACAGCATGCATGCACGTTGAACGAAACCAAAAGAAGATTTGAGTTTAACACAATTAAGTAGCTAAACCGGCATTGAAATATGTCACAGAACCGAAGTGAAAGAAAAGCAACAACCCTACTCCAATCCAGACACATTAAAACTTTGCTTTCAATCTTCATGCCCAAAACGCAAACGGCTTTCTCTGTGTCAAGTATGAAATTAATTCAGAAAAATACTGGTGCATGTAAAAAAAAAATCATTCAGTGATAAAAGTAGCAGTAACGAGGAGACCTTCAGATAGATACAACACTGGTGTGCAAAACTTAAGCAACAATGCAAATTTTAAGCTGATAGCCATGAAATGGCAGAAAAGGAGTTCTTGCGGTCAGTACAATGAACACGTAATTCAAGAGAAAGGTCATGCGTATGCAAATATCAGGAACATAACGTCACAGGCGACGTGAGCGTACGCAAAACACGTGCGGAAGACGCGCGCAGCTCAACACTTCAATAAAAGGAAGGACGGAGACGCAATTAAAGACATCCGCTGCAAGTGCACGTGAGTTAATTCGTGAAATATGGCTAGCAGAAATCACCTGGACGATTTCACACGTGGAAGAATGATCGGAAAGCTGGAGGAGAGGCGTAGTGTGACCAGTGTTGCTGAAGAGTTCGGAATCAAAAAAAGTGTCGTTTCGCGCTTGGAAAGCCTTCCAAACCACAGGTACAGTTGTGAGAAAGGTTGGTGGTGGCCGCCCCAGGAAAACAACTGTAGTGGAAGACCGACATATCGTCCTGCAGACGAAAAGAACCCGAAACCAGTCATCAAGCGCCATTGCTCAGCAACTGTGTGCAGCAACGGGCCGACAAGTGTCGCGTTTTACTGTGTCCAGACGCCTTCACAAAGGTGGCCTATTCGCCCATCGTTCTGAACGCTGCATCCCTTTGACAGTTTACCCCCGGCGGCACCGTTTAGAGTGCTGCAGGGAGCACAAAAACTGGACATCTCATCAATGGAGTCGTGTCCTCTTTACAGATGAGAGTCGTTTTAGTGCCACAAGCGATTCCCAACGCCAGTTGATTTGGAGAGAGGTCGGGACACGGTTTCATCCCAGTTACGTCACGGAAAGAAACCGTTTCGGTGGTCCTGGAGTTGTCGTCTGGGGAGGCATTATGATGAACGGGTGGACTGAGCTCCACGTTTTCGACAGAGGTTCTGTAGCTGGAGATCGCTATTGTCAGGAGGTGATCCTTCCCCATGTGCGTCTGTTCTGAGGTGCCATTGGATCAGACTTCGTTTTTATGGATGGCAATGCACGGCCACACAGGACTCATGCTGTTGAGGAGCTCCTGGAAAGTGAAGATATCACTCGAATGGATTGGCCGGCGTGCTCCCCTGATTTAAATCCGATAGAACATGTGTAGGATGCTTTGGGGAGACGCCTTGCGGCACGATTACATCCTCCTGGGAACACCCGACAACTTAAACAGATGCTGATTGAGGAATGGGCACTCTTACCTCAAGAACTGTTGGACAATCTGGTGCTGAGTATGGGGAGACGGTGCGAAGCAACCATTGCAGTAAGGGGAGGGCATATCCCATACTAAGGAACATCTGCTTGCTGTTCTTCCTCTTGGACAGACAATCATGTGTAACGATACTATGAGTTCAATAAAGACTTTTTTTTTTGTTTGATCCCATACTGTATGCATTGTATTCATTTCTGTGCAACTATGCATTTCTGTGCACGCATCATTCTTTCAGAACAAAATGCTGTATCTCATTTCTGAATTTCATGTCTCTCAGATGATTTCTCGTGAAGTTATGGCAAAAAACGCACCTGTTGCTTATGTTTTGCACACCAGTGTAGTAAGGTACAATAAATGTGAGAGGATTTCATCCCAATGAATTGCTGTGCTGAAAATAAGAGAAATAGCCAAACAAGCAATTTTATATCGAAGGATATACGCATAGAAATATCTTCTATCGTTAATACTGAGATTTTATCATTAAATGGCTCCTCAATCCAGTTCCATAGTATAGAATTTTATTTTAACTGGAAAATTCCTCAGAAATTATAACATAATACTTATCTTTAATAATTGTTCACTCATTCTAAATATGGCATTTAATTAATTAATCTATCTTTTTTTAATTCTTATAAATAGAAAATACATAGAGGACTGGCCTAATGTTTAATTTCCTGTAGTCCATATTTATTATTTTAGAGAGTAGCTGTATATTGATTGCATTTGGGATCTGCTAAATATTCCTCATCAAAATTTTACCATTTATTTTTTTTCTTAAATATTCTGTAAGTTATTTCTACTTCTTAGTTTATTTCCCTATTAAAATAACTTTAAAAATGTAATTCAAATGGTACAAGCTACAAATTTCTATCGCTTCAAATTAACTTGAGATAATATATTAGATGGGATGGATCTTAAAATAAAATCAATTTACTGATCCCTCAGTCCTTATAATCGTTTAAATATAGCACTACAGAATAAAATATAACACTAAATTCCAAATTTAAAAATGATCCAAACTAAAGGAATTAAGAGAAGGGGAGACGCAAATGTTTGCCAAATCCCCCTTCCTATTCTCTCACTTCCTTCCTTCTTCAGCAAGTGCTCGATTGGTGTCACGTGAGTTCGCGACCGTGGTTGATAGTGCGAAAATTCTAAGGCTCCATTTTAAAATGGTATCTGTATAAGATGATCCACGTGGGGGTAAATGCCGCAATGTCAAAGATCTCACACGCTATGAATTTTCTTGTGGATTTTTGGAAAAATTGGAAGTTGAAGATGCATGGCGTTGGAAAATTGTAAGGTCTGATGAGGAGCACTTTTCTATAGATGGAGCTGTGAATCATCCAAAATTGTAGCGTATGAGGTATTTCACCTACTGCCCTAAACCCACAACCCCTGTACTCTGATTATTTGACTGCATGGTGTCAATTTACTAACTATTTTATGCTAGGACTGTTTTTCTTTGACTCTCTACTCCTCAAGGTCTCAAAACGTTCACATTTTTAGACAAATCACATTTTTTTCTAAGTATTTTCAAGAAAATGTCCAGTAAGAAACTACTGATTAAAACTTGGAAATTCCTTAAATTTTTAATTAAAAAATTATAAAGCATTTGGAAACACCATGTGATTAGACAAACTATGTACATAGGTTATAACAAGTACCAGACTTTCTATAAAACGGCTGATATACTTGTAATGATTGATAAGCAGTATATTCGCTCTTATATACAAATATTTATGTAATTTGTAAGACATGAAAATTAATATTTTACATATACTTTTAAAAAAGTACCTTAAATACCAAAGAGTTAAATGCCAATAATTTACGTATTTTAAACCATTATTTTAAATGCCAAAGAGTTGGAAGAGCTAATGTCAATTAAATTAAATCACGTCGAACTTTCTTCAAAAAGAAGTTACACAAAATAAAAATATTGATTTTCATCAAGGTCTATAGTTTCCTCCTCTTTTTTTTTTTTTTTTTTTTGTTTGTTTATTTCAATACGTAAAACACTATATGAAAAAATATCAAAGCAAAAAATCTTCGAAGTTTACGTTATTCTCAAAGTCACCATTTTCTAATTGTAATGTAGATGATATGCGAGGAGCTATTTACATTCAAGATGGGAGTTTTATGACATCATAGCGTGTTGATTACATTTTTTAAAAAATTTAATTATAATGAATGTCTAAGAAATTGCCAAGACTTTTGGTATCCTTTATAACAAGCAGAAGTTACAAAATTTTCCTCACTGATTATATCTAGATTTATCTTTAAACATTTCAGCACGGAAGTTAAGCGAAATTTTTTACTATATTGCAAATGGCAATATACAGTACTATAAGCTATCAGAAATGTAATTAAATCCCCCCGTTTCTTTTGACCATTTGATTCGACAATTTTTTTTATTGAACAAAAAAATAGAATAAAAGTAATTCTACCACTTTATTTATAAAATATATTGTCTTATATATTTTAAATGCTATTGATAAACAGTTTTTCTATGAATTTTGAAATATAATTTTTATCCGAATAATTTCTCCAAAGTTTCGGATAAGTAAATTAAAAGGTTTAGTTGTCATTTTACAGACAAACTGACGGGAGTTTAGTGTACGGTTATTATTTTTAAAATGCGTAGTTGATTTATTGTAGCAGCCCTTCTTAAATGATATTTTTTTTTAATTTTCTTAAAATTAACATGCCATAACCATGCATGTTTCTTTCATCCCCATACAGTACTTTTTTTATGTCTTCTTATATACTGTATAAGCCTCTTTCTCAAAATATATCAGTATCATGTAAAAATTTTTATTGCGAAAGTACAACAAATTTTTTTCCTGTGGTGCCATTTAAATATATTAAATCCCCTGATTCTCTTTTGCGTCTGATTCCATCATCTTTTTCTGAACAAAAAAAAAAGAAATAGAATAAAAATAATTGTAATGCTTTACTTTTAAAATAGGTTTTATTATATTTTTAAATGCTTACGACAATCAGTCTCCGTGAGAGTTTTAACTGTGTTATATTGACCGGATACTTTCTGAAAGGTTTCGGTTGAGTAGCGTAGAAGATTAAGTTACCATTTAACAGATAAACTGACAGTAAAGTGAGTGTGTTGGGATTTTCTAATGAACTGCCCGGTTTTAAATATAATATTTTTAATCTACACAAACACAGCTACACTACAAAATTTACAAACACACATAGACAATTAGGTTAAAGAAAACAGTATGGTGGAGAGATTCCACCGGTTCCAGCCGAACGCAGTCGGTGTTAGCGCAAGGGTTGCGCATGGGAAAAAGTCAACCTCAGGATGCAGGTCTCCCGTTCACCTGCTTGTCTGTAAACACCACAAGGGGCTTCTGTAAAACGCCACAAGAGGGCGCTCTCTGCTCAAGTGGAAAAGGAGGTGCTGCAACAGGAGATTAGGTGAACGGTTATTATTTTTAAAATGTGTATATTATTTATTTTTGTTGCTCTTCTTAAAGAGGAATATTTCGTAATTTTCTAAAAATTGACATTCCATATAATACATATGTTTTCTATATAGTACTTTATTATGTCTTGCATAATGGCATAAGTTCCTTTTTCTAAAACATGTAATTTATTTTGTCAGTAATATGTAATATCTGCATATAATTTGTATGAAACGAATAAAATAAAATTTTCTCAAATATTTACCTTTTAATTAATTTTATGTCTAAACAGTAGTGCAAGTCTCTGCTTCCAATATAAGTGGACAACCAAGATATTTAATAAAGCTAGCTGGCAGTTTTTTTTTTAATTTATAACATTTGCAAAATTTGTCGTATACGAAAGGTGAATATAGGTAAAAGTGCACCATACATGGAAAAATGAATATAATGAAAGTTTAAATTAATGTGACAAAAGCGCACGTACTGTACATATTTATAATAGTATTTAAACCCCTGGTCCTTATTTTTACTGCCTGGTGGAGCTAAGACTCAGCTTAGGTAAGGCAATTACTGAAAAAATTAGTTTCATACGGCATGAAAATAATAAAAATAAGCTTTTAAGTGATTCATATCTTATTTCCATAAATCAATTTTCCGAATAATAAATATTATTTTAACATTTTTTTAGTATATTCAACATTAATAATGTTCTATGTTTTAGTTACGGTATTTATAACTATATTCTTTGCGATAACATTAAAGATTTCTTTTATATGAAAATTTTAACTTCACTGTAAATGAGAGAAAATTTTGAAAATAAAATTTGCAGGAAGACACTATCTTAAAGCATTATCATATTAACATATATCGGTCTGATAATTATGATCTAAAGTGACATTTATTTGCGATTTTAATGTTTTGTTTCTAATTAGTTTTTGTATTAGTTCATGTATTTTATTAGTTCTTATATATGCTTTTGTTTCATTTGAGATATTGTCAATATATTTCTACGTAGCATAAAATAACAAAAAAAAAATCAACAAGGAATATGTCTTGACCTTGAATTAGTGATTTTGACAAATAATTATTTCTTATGCCGCTAGAGGTCGCTTTGATAATGGTACTATTTTCGCAATACCGTATAATATCGCGTAATATGAAGAAATATTGCACCAATCATAAAAAATATTTGCTGAATCAGTTACAAATAGTATTAAAAATATCAATAAAAATTTTGAAATGAAAATCAATCGAATTTTAATATTTTTCATTAAATATCTTCAAATCAAATGTTACAAAAATTTCCTTCTTACTCTTTTAAAATCTGAAATATAGCTCTACAATGACATCATCTTTATTTTTATATAAATTTAATTTCCAGTAATTCTCCCTTTTTATTTCAAAGTATATTCAGAAAATTTCCAGTATGAAATTAACGATTAGAACTTCGAAATTCCTTAACTTATTATTAGAAAAACATTTATAACTTTTGAAAATTCCAAGTGATTATAAATAATATGTGACTGGAATATAGTAATTTCTAGGTTTTCTATAAAATGGCTGAAACGGTCACAATACTTAATAAGTGGTAATGCGTAATTTGCTCATGAAGGTTAAATTTTATTTTAATTTTGTGCAAAATAAATTGTTAAAAATAAAATATAATTATTTTTTTAAAAATTACTTTAAAATATGAAAATTAATTTATTTATTAAAAAATTAGTGTCATTGAAAAGATTATTTCTTGACCTCAGTATAATGCAAAAATCAACTTTACAATGTATTATTTTCGAAAGTTATAGCGAAAAAATCTCGAAATTTCGCTTAATTTTTAATTAAATAAAATTTTAAAAAATCGCTCCAATGTGCTTAATTTAGAGCTTCAAGGTATATATGTGCTAAATTTGGTGACATTTACTCAAACTACGTTGTTCGGCCTGTAGCCTGCAACACCTACAGACACACATTCAGTTTTATTATAAGTATTTATATATATTTCTTATGTAATATGAAAAACATGAAAATTAATACTTTGCATATTTTAAACCAGTACTTTAATTATTTAAGCTTCAGAAGAATGAAAATTAAATTAAAATAATTAAAGCTTTTCTTTAAAAAAAAGACGACACAAGTAGTAAATTTTTTTTTTCACTAAACTTCTCATTTGGGGTTTCACCCAACCACCCAGTTTGCAATGCATAAATTTTTTTACACGAAAAGCATATCAAGATAATTTTTCGCAATTTACTTTACTTCCGAAGTCATTATTTCTAAAGAAATCGACCGTGCTTCTTTTGTGGTTTTAAGACATTTGCAAACAGTCACACCAATTTTCTTCGCACTGTTAAGATTTCAAGGATTATCTATAGATTTCTGTATGAACGTTGAAAGGAATATTTTACTATGATGCAAATGATCATATACTTTGCTAAAAGGCATCATTATTAATTTCTCTTATTCGCTTGACCTGTTTTTTTTTCAGTGTAACCAAGGAATGTAAAAGACGTACAACTTTTAAAAAAATTGCTTTATTATATTTTTTAAATGCTCCATTAATAAAATTGTTGATTCCTGTGTTTTATAATATCCGAAGTCTTTCAAAACGTTTTCTATGGATGGAGGAAGGAGAAAAAAATTATGTAGGTTGCCTCTTCATAAACAAATCGAGAATACTCAGTGTTCTACTTTCTTTCTTTCGCCACAGAATATCCCCGAACTTGGAATCTCTAGGATTCCCTGTCGGTTGAAAGGATATACGTGGGAGTATTTATTAAGATATAAGAAATACACAAAAAAGACAGAAAACACATAAAAAGACAAAAAACACAAAAAAAGACAAAAAACACATAAAAAGACAAAAAACACAAAAAGACAAAAAACACATAAAAAGACATAAAAAAACACCAAAACACATAAAAAGTAACTATAAAATATTATAATGATGAAGGAGGTGTTCGGTGGGGAGCATGAGTAAATGAAATCTATTGAAGTAAATATATTTTGGAAAAGAGCTTGGTTGAGAAATGAATCGAGAATTTATACTGGGCTTGGGTCTGGAGAAATCAATTCCTCGTTCTCTTGTAGGAACCGCACAAGATTTCTAATTTTAACCTTGGACATCTTGTTTCTCATGACGTTGGTCCACCAGATATTTTCTAGGTCGTGGGTGGGTTTCTTGAGATGATAAGATGTGGTGAGAGGGCAGCTAGTGGCATAATGAAGGGGATCGCCTACTTCGCCGCAGCCGCATTGATCAGTTCCTTTAATATGGAATCTCTTGAAATATGAAGGGAAAGGGCCATGGCCAGTTGCAAAGATAATATCAAGCCTATTCCAAGATGATGGGTAAAAGGACACTTTTGAGATTATTTGATGGATGTTTCTGCCAGTTGAACCATTGTCCCATTCTTCTTGCCATCGCTGTAGGCTCAATTCATTTACAATACTTTTCAGATGGCTTCTAGGAGCTGGGTATTGAACGGGCGTACCTGCAGAAATAGCCTGTTTGGCTAGGGAATCTGCAGCCTCGTTTCCGTTGTGGCCTACATGTGCTTTCATCCATCCTAACTTGATAGAAGGTTGGTGGAGCAGAATGGCTTGTATTTCCTGAACAATTGGGCTTGAGGTGGAGAATGAACTGATCGCTTTTAAGCTGGATTCGCTATCACTCCATATTTTAGCGTTGTGATCGTATTTGCTAGCCCATTTGCATGCTTCCTTAATGGCCAGTAGCTCTGCTTGAAAGACAGAATTCTTTTCGTTCAGTTTGCCGAGCCACTGATGAGTGATTTGTTCCTTTTGGAATACGCAGTAGGCAAAGCCGGTTTTTTCCCCGATTTTGGATCCATCTGTAAAAATATCCGTCTTGTTTGTAGGTTGGAATTCCTTTTTGAGGGAAATTATGTCCTCAAGAAGAAAGTTTGAGGGGAAGATTTTTGTGTGAGAGCATTTCATCTCGAAGTTCTCAGGATGGAATGTTATATTCTGAAAATGGCTAGGTGATTGAAGACGACTTACTCTTATATAGGTTGCTTCTGCTTGCGCTTTGATGTGAAGTGGAAGAATTCCTTCGATAACTTGCAGTGCTGCCGTGGATGTTGTTCGGAATGCTCCAGAAATACTCAGGAGAAATTTTCTCTGTATTGATATGAGGATTCTTTGTTGTCGGGATGAGAGAGGATAGGCCCAAGCTGATGCTCCATGTAGGATCATTCTCTCGGCAACGGTGAAGTAGAGATGACGCCTGAATTCTTTTTTCAGACCCCATGTGGAGCCAGCAATTCTGCTGAGATTTTGATATAAGAGAGTCGCCTTCGTTTTGGTGTTAAGGAGGTGAGGAATCCAGTTAAGCTTATTGTCAATGGTAACACCGAGATATTTTAAAGATTGTTGCCTTTTTATTGTTACGTTATTCCATTTAATTGTTGGCCCGTTGACTAATTTGCTTATCAAGATATTATATGATTTTTCTACGGAGATTTGAAGGTGATGCTTGTCGGTCCAGCACTTGAAGATTGAGAGAGCATCCTGGGCGGCTGATTTCAATTTTGCTCTTGTTGATTCAGCTACTACAAAAACAAAGTCGTCTGCGAATGCCTGGAGGTGAATGTTAGGTGGCCATTTTTCAGAAAGAATTTCGTTTGTGACAAGATTCCAAAAAACTGGTCCAGAACAGGATCCTTGCGCGCAGCCTTTCTGCTGTGACCAGGCGGCAGTGCCTTGAGATGTTTGAAGAAGGACTTCTCTATTTTCTAGGACATCCTTAAGTGTTTCTGTAGTTTTTGAATTGAATTTAAGTTTATCGAGGCTATTGCGGATGGAAGAGAATTCCAGATTATCAAAAGCTCTTTGGATGTCTAAAGAGATTACCAGAATGTGTTCGTTTTGCTGTTTGAAATTATGAATTTTTTCCGTTAACTGCTGTATTGCGTGGTCTGTGGATTTTCCGTCCCTAAAACCAAATTGGTTTGGATGGAGTAAGTCATTTACTCTGAGGTGATGATTAAGTCTCTGCAATAGGAGTTTCTCGAGGGTTTTGCCAATGGTGGGAAGAAGAGAGATGGGACGATAAGAACTAACGTCTGTTTTGTTCTTACCCTTCTTGTGAAACAGTATTATCATTCCTTTTTTGAGTGGAGTAGGGAAGCATTGCAGTTGGAGGCACTTATTGAAGAGGGTATGGAGAATATCCGGGAAGTTCTTGTTAATTTCTTTCAAAATTATATTGTCTATGGAGTCAAAACCTGGTGCCTTTTTAGGCGGGGCTTTACGAATGATTTGTTTTATTTCGTTTTTTGAAAATGGTGGTTCTGGAATGAAAGGACTATTTGGGATTTCGGGAAGTGCAATATCTTGGGCTGGAGGGTAAAGAGCCTTGAGAATTTCTTGGGCGAATGTGTTAGCTTCCCCTACGTTGGAGTTCCCCAAGAGCTTGAAGAGTTCTGAAGGTGGTTGGGCGTTTTTGATACATGCTTTATATGGTATACCGTATGGGTTTGTTGAATCGGTGCAAAGATTATGGAAGGAGGACCGTTTTGCTTTTTTGGTGGCCTTTTTGAATTCCTTTCTTTTCTTTGATTCTATTTCTTTAAAATGTTGCTTGAGAGACCCTTGAGAGTGTTGTACTCTTCTTCTTAATGCTCTGAGTTCCTTTTTCTTGATTTCGAGCTCCTGGGTCCACCAGTTGATGCTATGTTTAGTCTTGACATTTTTTACCTTGTAAGTTGTTTTGCATACCTTGAAGATTTCAAGTTGTAAATTAAATGTGACTGCCGAGAGATCTTCATGATTCTGAGAGGAGGCTATTGAGTTGAGAAGCTCTGGGATTTTTGTGCTGAGTTGCTGAATCATTTTACTGTGACCGCCATATGCTGTTTTAAAACGGTAGTAGCTCGAGCCTTTGCGTTGAGAGGAGATGTGAATTTTGATATATTTATGGTCACTTAGTGAGTAATCGTCGAGCACTTCCCAATTACAGATTGAGGCGAGGTATGCTCCTTTGACGATTGAAAGGTCTGGCCAGCCTTTTCCATTGTTAGTTTCAAAAGTAGGGGGAGAATTTTTATCTTTTAGGAGAAACAAATTATTTGCTGCGATGAGATCTTCCACTAAAGATCCTCTGACATTTTCATCTCTGTATCCCCAGATTTTACTGTGAGCATTAAGGTCTGCCCCGATGAGAGCCATTTCCGTTCCGATGCTCTTGAGAAGAACATCAAGGTCTTGTAAAGTTTCTGAAATGTTTGAATGTGGCGATGAATAGGAGGAAATTATTGTCAGTGGGTCTTTATCCATTTGTATTTTAATTGCTGTGGAGTTATCCGTAGAATGAAGAAAAATTGGGCTTCGGCAGGTAGGAAGGGCGATTATACCTGCTTTTTGGTTGTTGGAAAGCCATTGATTCCATGAAGATGGAATTCCTGTGATTTTTCGCTCATTTATGTAAGGTTCTTGAACTAGTATTATATCTGGAAGATGGACCATGGCCGATTTAGACAGGATTGAAGTGGCTGTTTTTGATTTGGCTAAGTTGATTTGAAGGATGGTTAGACCAAGGTAGGATGAAGATTTAGAAGGCCAGTTGAAACCGGTGAAGGAGTGAAGAAACGGTTGTTGTGATGTAAATGGCGTAGAGCTTGAGTTGGAGCAATTGTTATTCATACTGTAGGGTTATTCGGTACCTTGCTATTTCTTTCAAATATGTGGGACATCTATTGTGTGAGGCCGAATGGTCGATGTTGAACCGTGCACCTTTCTGCGTATTTTCTTCATGGCAGTTAATGCATGATTCCAAGTTGTTTCTGCAGTACTTAGTTTGATGCTCATGGCCACAATGAGCACAGTAATGCTTCGATGACAAACATTTTGTCTGGATGTGTCCATAGCGTTGGCACTTAAAGCACCTACGAACGCTGAAGTGTTCTTTAATGGAGTGTGTTTTCCAATTTATGAGAACTTTCTTCTGGTTAAGTAAAGACTTGATATACTCCGGCTTTCCTGAGATTACCAGGTGACTGCAGTCCCCTCTTCCCTTGATTCTAAAGCTCGGCTTCAGAGAATCTTTGGGAGCTCCGATGGTGAGTTCCAGTACTTCCAATACCTCTACATCTGCGATCTCATTTGGGATATCATATACGATGCATCTAGGGTGCCTGGTCGATGGTTTTTTGCATTCGATTGTTTCAGCTAGCCTCTGGTTTCCCTGGATCATCTGGATTAATTTCTGCGCTCCTTCTTCATCCGAGCAATCGACTGCGATCCCCTTGTTCCTAAGAGGCCTAACTGCATTGATGGCCATTTTTTCTTTCGTTGGTTGTATGTTTTCTTCAACCAGCTTTTTAACATTTTCTTTGCTGTTCTCTTTGGGAAGCAACAGTACTGTGTGGGCTTGTTTGGTGGCCGTGGCTTCAGCGTATGTTTTTGCTGGTTTCGTTTTTTCTTTTGCTATGGACTCTTCTTCAGCCTCTTTTTCCTCCTTTTCTCTTAGAAGATTTCGCAGATCACTGAGAAGGGCAAAGGCCTTTACCCTTTCATTATCATTTAGCCTAAACTTATGATTTGCTTTTTTTCCCATCAAAAGTTCGGAGAGTTCAGCGAAAAGAAAGTCTCTTTTGTATACTGCAGTATTTCGCACTGCTTCGATTGGTCCATTCGTGCAGTTTTCAGTTATGGGTTTATCAGCCGATTGTGAGTTAGTTGGGTTATTCTCAATAGGGCTGGGATCCCCGACATTGGTACGGACAGAAATTTTGTCTGTCATAATTGCAGCTTTTTCCCCAATTAAATGAAAAGTTCTTGTAAAATGTATGTATATATATATATATATATATAAATATAAACTGTAGAAAAGTCGAAGATTTACAGAGAGTAGAAACAGCCGGGGCAGAGGCCCTCAACTCTGGCAGAAGTATGCTAAAGAAGTCTCAATTGTGTATTCTGAATAATCTAGGATTTTTTTTTATATATATAAAAATGAGTGTAAGGGAAAGCGATAAAGGTATATTCCCCTCCTTTTTTTGGAGAGATTTAAGACACGGGAATCAGTGTTCTACTGAAGTTAATTGGGCAATTTAATCATACGTATATGTTTCATATTTTATAAATATTTATGCATATTAATTTTGCTGGTCCTTAGAAATCGGAATATTCATACTTTCTCAGAAATGATATCTTATTTATTCGATCTTCTTCGATTACTTTTATTTACCTTTAATGTTTTTACTTATGTTTTAAGTCTTTTTTATCATGTAATATCAGTATATAGTTTGTATGAAACGAATAGAATAAAAATTTCTCAACTATTACCATTTTAATTAATTTTGTATATAAATGGTATCTCAAGACTGTTTCCTTAATAAATATACAACCAAAGTACACTGCTTGCAATTGCTAAGGATCAGTTACGTTTTTCGGAATAATAAAGTATAGACAATGATTTAAGAAATGAAACTAAGTAATATTTAGTAGGGAGTATGTGCATTTATTATAGTGCAAAATGGTGCAGATATCGACACATCGAAGAATTAAAAATAAAAAAGATGCTCCTTGGATGATTTCCAAACAGACCCACAAAAATTTATCTTCAGGTCAGAATGATGAATACATTAGCACTTTAGTAAGATGTGTGATGACCACGGCTACTAATGCACATTTTGCATCTGTTCTCCATGCTCTTCACTAAAGTATCGAGGAATTCTGGGGGAATATTGTGCCACTCCTCTCTCAAGATGATTTTGAGCTCTTGCACTGTTCGGGGAGGGATGGTTCTTTATGAAACACGTCTGCGAAGATCATCCCATACATGTTCAATGGGATTTAGTTCGGGAGAGTAAGCAGGCCATTGCATATGGACAATATTTTTACTTTGCAGTGTGTCCGATACCTCAACGCTTCTGTGTGGCCGTGACATAAAGAAAATGTCTGGACCTACAGCACCCCTAAAAAAGACGAACATGATCGAGAATATCCTCTCTGCAATAGTTACGATGTAGCGTTTCCTCGCTCAAAGATGTGAAATGGTGTTCCGCCATTGTGCATGATGCCTGCCTCTACCATTACGCCTAGGCCGTACCGATCACGTTCACTAACAAACTGTTGTGCATAGAGTGTTCCACGCTCTCCCTACAGTAATTTTTGGCTAGTATCACTTGTCACACTTAAACGAGATTCGTCTGAGAACATCACTCTAGACCAATTTTTTATATCCCAACCAACATGTTCCTTACACCAGCGTAATCTCTCACGACGATGCCGTGGTTGAAGCGGGATACAATGAACAGGCATCCGTGTATACAAACCAACTTGATTTTATCGCCGTAAGATGGTTCTTGCAAAAACATGCGTACCGTAGCGGTTGCAAGGTTTTCAGCTATCTGGCCAGGAGTTAAATTTCTATTCCTTTTTGCCACAAGGGCTATATAGCGATCCTCTAAATGTATGGTGTTGCTACCACAATCCCCGGCATGCATTTGCAAAGCATTTCCACCTTCAGCGGCCTTCTTTAATCGCGATATGACACTCTTTGATACACCCATTCAAGAGCTACAGTGGTGACACTTTGACCTGCTTCCAGTCATTCAACTGCTCGTCCATGATCGTAGGCATTCAAATGATGTCTTGTTGAAATTTTGCTCTTAATTATTGCAAAAACTAAACATAATTTCAGAAAAAAACTTTTAGAACATCCTGAACTACTTTGGATCAAACACAAACAGCATCAGTTTTCGTATGAATCATAACTGACTGACATTAGATTATTTGTTGAGTGCCAGTGAAAAACACTTCTACTCAGTATTAATATGACTGTGGAACCTGACGGGGAACCCTGAGAATTTTTAGCGAGAAGGCAAATTAGGTGAGGTCATGAGACCGGATGAAATATGGTAGGTGTGATGGTGAAAACTTGTGGTTGGTAATAAAAGAGTGAGGGCTTGAAAGCATAAAGTAGAATAGAGACAAATGAATTATGGTGGCTTGAGCGGAAGAGACCATTTGGTGGTGGCATATGGATAATTGTACTTGCTGTTGCAGTTGGTGAAATTTATTTGTTGAGCAATAATGGGATTGGGATGATCTTTGATGCTTTGGAAGAAGCTCCTGGAAAGTTTCGTGACGAAGTTATCAATTGATTCAATTTTCTGGTCATTGTGGATGACATCGTTGCGGACATACCAAGGTGCATTAGTGATTATACGCAAAAGCTTATTCTGTAAAATTTGAATTTTCTTGCGGTGAGTTTTTGCTGCGAGACCCCAAATCGGGGCTGCATACGTGAGGATGGGCCTGAGAACCGTCTTCAAAAGACGAACTTTGTTGTTGAGGGAAAGTGGTGAGTGGCGACCAATAAGAGGAATGATGTTGTGAACTTTTGCCCAGAATTTGTCGGCGTTGTATTTTACATGTTTTTTAAAGGTGAGTTTCGAGTCGAGGAAGAGGCCGAGGTATTTTACTTCCTTATCCCAAGAGAGGTAATCATCAAAGAAGGTTAGTTGTTTGAAAGATTTCTTTGTATGACCTTTGCGAAACAGGATGTCATGAGTTTTATCTGTATTGATTGATACTCGCCAGCGTGTGCACCAATTTTGATTAATGCACCTTGGAGTTGCTTAATGACAAATTTTGGTGTGGCACCTTGAATGAGAATGGCGGTGTCATCAGCGAAAAGGCAATTCATGATTGAATCAGATTTTGGGAAGTCAGCATTAAATATACAGTAGAGCAGAGGGCTGAGGGGCTTGTATACAATGTCTTTTATACAGATAACGAGTCTTGATCTACCACGCCCTCTCAACTTGGATTTAATTTTATTGGACAGCTGTCTGAGATGCAATTTTGCATAAATCCTTTGTTCCTTAGCAATTGTCAAGCAGTGTATTTAGTGAAGCTCTTTGACTGTTGTTTTTTCTAAATATTTTTTATTTGCATTTTAAGACATTTGCAATTTTTTTCACATGTTTTAAAAAACGATCATTGAATACCTCCGGTAAATATTCTGTGCAGTAATATCAGTTTATTTTCCATAAAGTTTCATATAATTTAACAAGACAAAGAATTAAGATATATATATATATAGATAGATATTGATTTTTTTATGTGACGTTCACAAAAACATTTTTGGATCACATATTTAGCATTTGATATATTCGTGTTAAAAAAATAAAATAGATCGCATCTTTGTTACAAATAATAATAATAATAATAATGTGTTATTTTCAAATCTTTTTTCAAGTATTATGCTCTTGGAACTGATTTTTGTGATGATGTTGTAAATGTTGCAGTTATTTTTCCCGTTCTTCACACTAAGAGATAGGATATGTCCCTCAATTCCGAGATGCGAATTGCATGCTGAAAAAAAATTGATCAAAATGCCCAATAAAATACACTTTTTAGACTAGACTTACATTATTTTACATTGTCATTTTTTAGATATTCGGTGCTAATATAATTTTACAATACTTTAATGAATGCGCAATTTAAATTTAAGAAAATCTATAAATTTATTCTCAATTATTTCAAGACGTATTATTTCTTAAGCCCATTTTTGAATGAAATTACAATTTTAAAAAATCGCTTTCCGATGCTGCGAATCTAATTTCTGCAAATTCTTTATTCGAATATTAGTAGTATTTCAAATATTTTGTAGTATATTCAACAATAATTGTTACAATAACTGAATTCCCTTTTATTTCAGTTACTGCATTTATAACAATATTCATTGCAACAACATAAAACTTTTAAATAGAAATTTTTTCCTGTAAATAAGAGAATTTTTTTTAAAAAAAGGCATAAACCTAAAATATTATCATGTTAAGATGTTTCTGACGGCTAGAACCTACTGTAAATTTCATTTTTTTTTTTTGAATTCACACTAGTTTTTGCAGCTCATCATGTAATTTAGTCTATATTTATTTTCATCTGAGATTTTATCAAAACATTTCTATGAAACTTTTAAAAAATACAGAAAATAATTCAGTAATGGATCGGTCTTGACCTGGAAATATCAAAGTTAGTAAATAATTATTTCTTCTGCAACTGGAGAGTACTTTGATAATAGTTATAACTACCAAATAACGTATATTATGGTCTAATATAAAATAAAATTATACAATAATATCATAAACCATGTTGTACAATATGGCTAAGAAAAAATTTTAAAAAATTAAATAATTAAATTTTTGTTTTAAAAAATTAGAAACATTTATTATTATTTTTTTCTCAATAGCTTTCGATCGTTTTCTTGGAAAATTTTATTTTTAAACTTTTACATTAGAAGTACAACTCTTCAATGACACCAATTTTATATTTATATAGTTTATTTTCCCACAATTTCAATTTGTTCCAGCTATAGTCAAGAAAATTTCCAGTACGAAACGAATAGTTAGAAATTTGAAATTCCTTAACTTTTTCTTTCAAAGCAACGAAAATCATTTGAAAAAGTCACAGGATTATTACCAGACAATATAAATTATCTCAGATGCTTGCCATGTGTAATAAGTGTTGTATTCCAGCATGAATACAAATATTTATGTATTATGAAAAACATGAAACTTATTAATTTATATATTTTTGTTACAGCTTCACACCGATAGATGACGTGTCTGTCGAGTAAGAAGTTTTTGTTAATTGTTATTGTATCAAAAAGTTTAGTGTGGAAGAACGATTCTGTGACCTAGATGTGGTACCCAATTGTGAGAGGTGTTCTAATCTGTAACAGTCTACATGAAGGAGCACAAAAAATGTGCCCGAAAATAAAATGGTGTTCGCCAGACAGAAAGGAGTTTTATTTGAATAGATTTACAATTTTAAACCATTACTTCAAATGCCTATGTCTTTAAATGAATGACAATTAAAATAAAACACTCCAAGTCTTTTTTCAAAAAGTCACATATGTTAAAAGCATAACATTTTATCACACTCTACGGTTTCTTCTGTTTACAATATGCAGAAATGTTACATGGAAAGAATATCAATGTATAAAAACAATTTTTTTGCAGTTTAGTTTATTTTTGAAGTCATTATTTTCTAATTTAAAACGTAGATGGCACTGCGAAGAGTTATTTCCATGTAAGCTCTCTTTTTCCTGACAACAAAATGGATTCTATTTAAATTTTTTAGCTTATTTTTATTGCATTGTCAAGAAATTATCTGCGTTTCTTTTGCAGTTAAAGACATCGCTTTCAACAAACAGTAGAACCATATTTTTTTTTCACTGCGTTACCTGAATAATCTGTAAGACTTTCTCTGCTAAAATTTAATGAAAAATTTTACTATGTTGCAAATAATGATATATTATACTTAAAGCGATTACAAATATTATTAATTCTCTGATCCTCTTGTTTATTTGATCATCTTAATAAACTGACTTTTTTATTAAAAAATAAACAAAAACTGACAAAAAAATTTCAAAAATTGTAGCACTTTATTTAAAAAATATTTTTTATTAAATATTTGTAAACTTTTCTCTGCGATTGCAATTTAAAAATTCTGCAGCTTTATGTTAGGAAACTCTTAAAGAGTTTCTGAGGACTACAAAAATAGTTGAACTGTTTTTGTTATTGTGCTGACAAAGGTTAATAACTTTAAAATATGCTCATATTTTATTTTAGCTGTTGTTTTTAAATTGAAGTACAGAGTGGCTATAATAAAACTACCTCTATGAACGTGAACGGATTGCAACGGAATTAGTTATATAGACTGTTCACGAGATGCGTTCACGGAATTTCGAAAAAAGATTTAGTGACAAAATACCCACCAGACGGCATCTTTGCCGAAAATATGAAAGTTAACGCAAAAACGGAATATAGAAACAATATTAAAATTTATTGCCTAATTTCTGATCACCTTGTCATCAAACCACAAGAAATAAAGTACGTTGTTTGAGAAAAAAAACAGTTCATTTTTCAGAAACAAGAACAGATTAGACGAAATTGCACAAGAGGAGTAGTTGTTAATCGTGTTCAGGACGATGTAGGGAAAAGTGCTCCATGTGACCACTCTCTGCAAAATTTCAAGTTAATGGACAGTGTGTTCAACAGTAGATCGTAACTAATTAGTTGTGATGCTTCGCACACGAAGCGTTATGGAGTTTTCTCAGTCATTCAATATCGCAACACCTCAACGATACACCAGACTTTTTAAGTGGCCACATAACCAGAAATCGCACGGATTTAGATCCGGCGACCATGAATTACAACAGAAGCGACTAATAACACATTCGTGTGTGAAGTGAAGTGTCGCCTTCAAAGACTTACGGATATGCGGGAACTCACCATCCTGTATGAAAATGATCAATGCAAGGACCTGCCTTCGATGAAATTGCAGCACAACAAACATCTGCAGCACGTCATTTTACCGACGACGGCCCATAACGGAACATGCAACAGGGCCACGAGCAGTTATTTCCTCAAAGAAGAATGGCAGAAGGATGATTGCCCTTTTGAATCCCCGGCAGACAACCACCTTTGGAGAATCTAGGGGAATTTCAAAGTGCATCCACGGATTTTCCTTAGCCCTAATGCGGCAATTTTGTGTGTTGACTGTCCAGTTGAGGTAGAAATGAGCCTCGTTGTAATATTCTCGCTCCAGAGAATATTACAACGCCTTGACAGATCAATAATCATTCTGTTGATAAAATGACTGCGAATGAAAGACGTTGAGGCTTATCTCTATCAAGTAACTGTTGGGAATGGTGAATCTTGTATGGGAAGTAGTGCCTTATATTTCTAAGCATTTATCGGACGATGCCGCAAGAATTGTTTGTCTGTCAAGAAACTGCACGTGCGCTACTAACTCCAAACTCTGACGACTGTGTCTGTGCGGCAACAACTGTCTTGACGGCATCAACAAGTACGGTGTAATAGGTTTACGGCCTCTTCAAATTGAGCTCCTAATGCCCCCCGTCATTTCAAATCTCTTAATCATGACCCGGATATTTTCAGTAGATACTGGTACACGCCATAGGGTTTTTACACGACAAAATTCAAGAAACTGCAGCAGAAGCATTCCCCTTGTTTTCGTAAAACAGCTTCACTAATAACGCACGTTCAACTAAAGATACCGTAATCATTACAGCCGGAAAAATCGACATAAAACATGACAACGATTACAAATGTTTCATGCCCTAATCTGTTATATAGCTTCCTCCTCTTCGCAAGTATGCAGATCTCGGCATTTTTTCCCCCTAGAATTGCCAGTCTTTCCCGGTTTTACATTTTATTGCTCATAATTCTTGTTCTGGATTGTTAATATTGTTTCTGTATTCCGTTTCGGCCGCTTATAGTGTTAAATTTAATGCTTTTCCGGAAAAATTGCCCTTTGGTGTACGTTTTGAAGGGTTTTTTTTTCGAAATTCCGTGAGCGCAACTCGTGCATACCAAATTTCAATGCAATGCGTTCATCCGTTTTCGTTGTAGGATGCTGTTTATAAGGGGAGATTAATTATAACTACCTTTTATTTCATACATTTCTTAAAATTGACGATTCATATTATATATTTGTCTTCTTCTATTTTTATTTATATATTTTTATTTACGGTATAAAACTATTTTTTTATTTGTTAGTACTATGTAATGTCTGTGTGTAGTCTGTTGAAAAGAAGATAATTAAAATTTCTCAATTATTTCTCTTTTAACTAATTTATGCGTTCGTTGTAATTCAAGTCTCTTTTGTCCTTATAAATGCGCCAACAAAACATTTAAGAGATATAAATGTGAATTTTACCATTGTAAGGCATTTGAAAGATTTTATAATTAATTTTGGAAATTGATCATCGAATACCTTCCTAAAAAGATTCTATGCAATTATCAAAGAATACTTCCCATAAAGTGTCATATTATAAAGCAGAATCTAAAGAAAGAGTTAAAGAATATTTTAAATTTCTATGTGGTTTTCACAAAAACCAATTTACATCACATGAATAGCTTGGGATATATTCATATAAAATATTGAAGTAATTTCACCACTTTTTTTACTGAAAATAAGAACAATTAATAAAATGACACAACGTGTCTGTTATTATTTAATAAAATTTACGTATAATAGTTACAGGGATCATCAGTTATTTTGGGAGATAATTGGTGATTCAAGGTATGTATTCGGAGAGAATTTGAAGGGTTAGAAACGTAATTATTTTCTCATTAAATACTTTTTTCACATTACTGTTGTAGCAATATTTTATACAATAATTTTCTGATTTTTTTTTTCTTCAGTTTTCTTAAAATTAATTTTCGCCATGGTGATTCACGCCTCTTCTCTGAAGCCTCTTAACATGAAATTGGAAATTTGGTTTAGCAGTATTTGATATTTTTAAATTTAATTTTGTTACTAAAAGCTACAGCGTGAAGAAAAGCAAAGTGCCAATTATTCTCCGCATGAATCTATAAGAGTATAAACGCAATATATGCGAAAATTAACTTTGCAAATTCAAACTTTATTCACAGGAATAAATCATAGCTGGAAATATCAGTAAAAATAGCAATCTCTTTAAATAAAAATATTGCGCAAAGATTGATTTTACACGAAAATATATTCTAAACACATTATAATTCAAAAATTAATACTTTCATTGATTTTTAATATAAATCTTGAAAACTATATCTTAATGAACAAATGTTACCTAAGAAATGTTAAATTTAGCTTGACTAGATTCTTAATTACACCTGAAGAACATTTTCAGCATTTTTGTGGAAATATGTGTGACACTTCAAGTAATTTGCTGAAAATATGCTGCATATAAATATCATATTAGTATACCAAGGAATTAAAATGCAGGTAATCGAGTGATCCTGAAAAAAAGATCATAATTCTATATTTCTGATTCTACATC
>JAPMOR010013411.1:0-17558 GCA_026543865.1 Argiope aurantia
TATATAATATTACGTGTTTTTAAATTTGTATAAAATATATATAACGATTGTTTTAATAATGATAATTAATACAATCGTTCAAATATTTGTGAACAAATATAAGTAAGAAATTAATCTAATTTTAAAATATTTCATTAAAATTTACTAATTAATAATTTTGCATTCAGTATTCTTTTTATGAGTTGTCAAAGGTTCATTTTATTTATTTCATTCCTTATTTTATGATTTTCTGTTTCGATGATCCAACAGTTTGGTTTTGAGAACGCATTTAATTTTCAACTGTATGTAGGAGACTATGTATATTACTTCACAGGAGAATTCAGATTTTGATGATTTCATCAAAACTTGTTGTTTCTAGTTTTAGTATCTAATAATGACTTACTTCTAGCTCATTCGCTGTAAAATGTAGCAACTTGAACATAACAGTATGAGCAGAACAAATGGTTAAGGAATTGGGATAAAATTTTTCTTATACAATTTGGTTGTAAAAGTTTCCATACCTAGAAATGAAGACATTAAATTGTTTTAAAACCCTTTTATAGGTAATTTTATTAGTATTTAATTATAATATAATGAATGTTTAACATAATCTTGTCTTTATTTGTAAAAAAATTAATTTTAGTTATTAATGTATCATTCAATTTTACAAAGAGCTTTTTTTTTCTCTTTGTCATTAGTAAATGCTGCATTTTATTTTCCAATCATATGTCAGCGACTGATTTTTTAAAACGAAAGTTGGTTTGCAGTTTGTTACTTTGAAAAAAATATGAGTTTCCAAAATGTTTTTTCAACGTAAAGTATTATATTTGTAATAAGTTTTAATTTTAACAGAAATTTTAAAATGATTTTGTCATTTTAACAATATTAGTATTTAGCATGATCCTTTAAATGTTTGCTGTAAAAAATAATAAAGAAAACAGTAATGATAGAAAATGTTTCATTAAAATATTTAAAATAATTATTTTAAAATTAGATTTTAATCATAATGCAGAATTTTCAGATTTGTTTTACGTTAATGAGATTATAAAAATATTTTCTATTAAAAGCTTCCTAAAAATCCATTTCTGCTTAAAGAGTTGATATAATTAGAAACAAATTACAAAAAACATTTTCCATTTGTTATTTTTGTAAATAAATATCTCAAATCGCCACTTTTCCTCAAATTAATTATTACAATTGTATCTAAGTGGTCTGCTATGTAGTGAATTGTAGAAAATCTGATATTGTGTGATAATTATAAACATTTATATAATATTTGATAACAAATACAGAAAGCATAAAATCATTGTTCACTCTTTGTTTTATAACTAAATCAAGCTGCCAGCAAACAGTTTTAGAAATACTTTTACCCTGTTTACACAAAATGCTTTATAATATAACATCTTTTCATGGTAATGGATGGTATTCTGAGTATCAAATATCTTGGAGATATTGTACAATACCTTGCTCTAAAAAGGCAGAAAATCCTTTTATTGATATTTATAAGTAAACATAATTTTTAACTTTCCTGATTTTTGAATGATATTGAATTTTTGTTTAATTTAAAATTGTTTATAAGCTGATGAATTTCTCTTAGTTACATCATTTGGAGATTTGTGATGAACAAGTGCTTTGAGCAATGTGACTGAGTTTTATGGTGGGGTTGAGCATAAAATTAAGACCCAGTTAAATATTTTTTTTTATATAAGTAAAAGTAATTTAAGCTCATTTGTCTTTTTTTTGTGTATGTGTGGTAGAAATTTAGGAAAGCTTGAATTTTTACAGCTTAAGTCTGTCTGATAAAACTGCTGATTGTAATTTAAATTAGTTTCTTTAAATTACTTTAGATATATGATTTGAACAGTTTTATTTAGTTTCATAGTGATCAAAGATACTAATAAGTAATATTTTTAACACTTTTCTTTGAATCTTCAAAACAATGAAGCAGGATAATTCAGGCATAAATCTGAAATAATGAACTCCAAAGTAAATTTAAAGGTAACTCTTTCTGCAAAATGAGGTAGGAAAAAAAGTTTGCTGAATTTAAAATTATTTATTGCATTCTAAGTATGTTGTGCAATGAATTGCAGTAAATTCTATTTTTTATGTCGGACTACATACGCATACATAAAATTTATTATAGTGAATTTGAGATCCTTGAAATGATAATTGCCTCTTAATTTTATAATTATGCTATTTATATCTTACTTAAATTTATAGTAACTTATGGTCAGAGTCTTCATTATACACTTTCATTTCAAAACCTGATTCTGTTTTATATGTTTTTCCAGCTTGGTATATGTAATATATGAGGTGAGAAAATATCACTGTTAGGCTAAAATATTGTACAATATCATGATAATGTTTGATATTCTGAATGTTATACAGTATTGTGAAGATATTGTAACAGTAGTGTTGGGTATTTTCTGCTAGGCTTGGTATAAAATTATATGCTTATTCTCAATATTAATCTTTCCGGTTTAATAAATACTGGGTTAAGCTGAGCTATAAAATATTTCTAAATTTTTGGTTTTCAAACTCTTAAAAGTATCTTTTATCAGTACTTATTCACTGCTCAGTTAATAATATATTAATAAGAAGTAATATCATTCCATGTACTAAGATTTTGAAAAATTGATTGAACTTAAAGAAAGTGTAATCTTTGAGAAGGAAAAAAAATATAGATAAATTGTAAGTCGCTTGTATTGCTACTGTCTTGGCATTCAGAAGAAACAGGATTCAATTTATTTGCTTATGATTTATTGATACTTTTGAATAATTTAATTTTACAAGTGTAGTGCTTGAAAATAGATTGTCTATATATTTGGATATTTTCTTTTGGATATTATTTGGATACTTATGTACTATTATTATAACCTTGCTGATGAAATGTAGTAATTTTTTCAGAGGGAATAATGGAGCAATATTATTATTATTCTCAGTTTGACCGATAGTTGTGATAATACACAATTACTGTGATTTGCATGTTTCATATATTCTTATATTTATTGTTTAGCTTTGGATAGATGTTATCTTTTAATTCTTATTGCAGAAGTTTAATCTAGTATTTTCTTTTTTAATTTTTTGATAAAGATTTTTCAAAATAAAATGAAATTTAGTTCTTTGTAGAAACTGAGTTAAAATTTTAGTTGAATGTATTCAGTAATGGGTTTGATGAATTAGTTTCCATGTTTCTGAATTAATACAGTTTTTACATGTGTGGATTGTTCTGTATTATACAAATAGAGTTTTTTTTTAAAGGAAGCTTTATTAATTTCTTCCTAAATATTTTTCAACATTATATCTGACAAAATTTAAATATTGAGTAAGTTTTAGTTTCTTTATTTAACTTATTCAATTCATAAAGACCATTATGTTAATTTTCTTTACTAACATTTATTATTATTCTTTTGTTATTAATGATTTCTAAGCAGGGAATGCTCAAAATTGTAAATTATACCTTTTTTATTTTCTTCCTTTGGGAGTTGTTCACATTTTTATTACATTAAAGAAAATACACTAAGATCCAATTAAGATCCTAATGTAGGTGAAAAGTAGAAAATACATGAATTGGTTTTGGTCAGCAAAATAAAGAAGGGATATAATGAAATTTGAACTGGATTTAATTTTAAGCATCTAACAATTGCATGCATAAAATTATTTATTACATGTAATCAAAATTATATGCATAGTTACAGTAAGATTTCAAAAATGCACAAATTTTTGCTTATTTGATATATTCCTTCTTAAAATCGTTTAAAAATTTTCCAGCATAGTTTTAAACTTCAGATTTTTATCGAATCATAAAAAGATTTTTATAACTTCATCCAATTAGATATCCTAGAATTTCTGTCATTTATACATTGTTATTTTGCATGCATGATATTTTTCTGTGAGGAATTCAAATGACAAACCAATATTGTCCTTGTGTTTTTAATGTGAATTATTTTTCTGGTAGAAAGCTACTAATTATGTATTCTGTTAAATGATGACTGCTATATAAGTTATATTTGTATAATTTATCAAACAATGCTATTTCTAGGATAGAGGAAAGTTCTAAAGAATTAAAAGGAACAATTAAAGTTGGAATAAGTTCAGAAAAAATGGGTACTAATACTGAAGCAAATGCAGAAGAAAGAGTTGCTTGCCCTCATGTAAATAGTGAAGAAATCATCACTATCCTTGACAAACATACAAAGGAAATTATTAACCATAGAATTTCTAAAAGTTATGTTGAAATTCCTTTTGTATCAATCAAAGGTAAGTTTCAATTCATATGTTGAGGTTTAATTGTTAGAAAAAAAGAAACAATATAGTACAGTGCATTTTATTTAAACTGTACAGTTATAGTTGCTCTGTAATTTCTCTGAACAGTTTTTCTGAAAATTTAAAGAATTAAATAGATAAATTGCATTTTTTTAAATTTAAAGAATTAAATAGAATAAATTGCATTTTTTAAATTAAAAGAATTAAATAGCATAATGCTTCATAAAATATAAAACTTTTAAAGAAAAAACTTATCCATCATAAAAAGAAATGTATATTTTTTATGATTTATAAATAATTATAATTAATTGTAAAAATAATTTTAAGTTGAAACGTTTCCCTTTTTTTAGCATTTAAAAATAGCCATAGTGAAAATAACATTTCTCCATTTGCTCCAGATAGGTTAACTTTATTACACTACAAATTAATTGGCAAAGGTGTGTGTCTCGTGCATAGCATGTCATTACAAGAGGCTAAAATAATTACATCTAAAGAGTTAGATAAGTTTAAAACATTGAGTCATAGTATTGATATGTTTTTGCAAATTCTGTAGCTAATAAGATTTCTTTCGATATATATAAATAATATAATAAACTATTTTGAAAATTTGCTACTCAAATTCAAATTATTCTTTTAAATTTCCCTGTTTTTCTTTCCCAAAGTACTTGCTTCCTTAGATTTTTCTGCTTATAACAAATGAAAATATTTTTTAAACTATAACTGTGACTATTTTATCTGTTTGAATAAGGTACTTATTAAGAAATTTAAGTTCTATTGTAAAACATATTCAAGTAAAACAATTTATTATAAACAATGTCTAAGAAAAAATAATTATCCAGTTTGCTTAAAAATTACATGCATAAGTAGAAATTGCACATAAAATAACATAATAAATTAAAGGTTAATTGATTATTTCTTTAATATAATCTTTATTACGTGCAATTCTTAAAAAATAAAAATGTTGTCTTCACTTTTTTTTAAATAAAAATATTCTAAAATTTTTAAAGAAATTTTAAATAATCTCATGCTTTTATTACTTATGTTCAATTCATTTAGCTGCAGTTGCATGCTTATTAAGAGTGACTGGTATATAAACTGCTTAGTATTTACTGTGTATGATGTTAATATCTGTTTTAAAGAAATGATCAAAAAAGTATGGGATTTTTTTTAAACATTTTGAAGATTTTGTGACAGATTATTCATGGTTGAATTTTACACTTAAAAATAGCTACATTTTCTTTTTCTGGGATGAAATTGAAAGGACTAAATGTATTTTTTGAAAGAAAAAAGAAAATTCTTCTTGAGGATGTATGTGCTAAAAATTTTTCTAGTATTATCATATATATCAATTATACAGGTATATGATTTTTTTATTTATTTAAGAAACTTTATATAATATTACTTCATCATCTTAAAAGGAAAGATATCTACAAAATGATACTATGCTTAGTGGTGGATGCATGTGATGCCAATATTTTGCACTGTTTAAAAGAAACATGTAACAGTTCCTACATACGTAACATGTTTCCATATGCAAATTTGGGTTGTTTCTGTATTTTTATGCTGTAATTTGTTTTGTTTCATGTATAGATCTAGGATTCTAAGAAATTCATGTGCAAAATTTGGTTAAAAATTTTTTTAAGTAGCTTTTTTTTTAACTTTGCATATTTTTCCATTCTTTTTTTTTAATCAATATGTCAAGTTAATGTTTTGATCACATTTTTATAGTGTAGATAATTTTTTTTAACAAATATTTATTTGAATTTCATAGTTATGTATCATCATACAAACCATGGTTTGTGAAACATTTTGACTTTGAGTAATGTTTTAGGAATTTTTTTTATACATACAGCAGCATTAACATTCTTCTCTGATTTCTTTAAAGTTTAGAAATGACCAATGACAGCAGTTATTCAGGAATACCAAAAGAAATTCTAACTTGCATTTCTTCAATATTGTCACTGCATAAAAATTGAATATTTGAAACATTTGTGCAGAAATATGAATTTTTTTGTTAATAAATTAAGTCAACATTCTATCAACAGAAAAATTTGATTTCTTTATTTATTTGTTAATTTTATTTTCTGCAGTATGACTTTTTCTCTCATTGTTTTAACATAAAACTTTACTTGTTTTCAGTTAAAAACTCATTTTTGCAATTTTGAAACAGTTTCTAATCTGAAATTTGAAGCTTTGAAAGGGATTTTAATTTGGAACATTTTAAGAATCATTTTTAGACAAACAAAACCAAAAACATTTAAATTTTTAGGAGAAATCCACTAATTTGTTTCATCAATAAATTAATTTTAACATCAAAATATAAATATTCTGTTTTAATACCTGCTGCATGGAATAAAAGATCTGTTATTAATGATTCCCAATTTAATTTACTATTGCTCTGATGCTTACTTTGAAATTTTGTATGCTTTGAAATATATTGCAGTCTTTGGTGAGTTTTGAGCAAAAATTGAAGTAAATTATTGTATGTAGGAATAATACAATACTAATGTTATAATTTGCAATATAACATTATCTCTTCACATCAGCACAAAATTGCCAACAACATTGATACAATATTTCATGTTATTGTCCAACATTCAAAAGATCGAACATTGTAAAGATATCATACAGTTTGTGCAAATAGGGCTTGCATTTTTTATTACAATTGACAAAATGTATGTAAATCTGATATTTACATATTCTTTTAAAAATATATTCAATGTAGTGTTATGTGAACTTGTATATATTAGATATCTGCATACTGTCAAATAATTTGAAATAAGGTTTCTTTGATTAATATCATACATGATTGCTTACAAAATACATTGATTTAAGTATGATAGCCAACATGAAGTATGTGGTCTCTTTAATAATAATAGAATTTATTATAGTAATATTTTCTTCAAATTTGCTCAGTTATCTGAGCCTGTTAACACTAACACACCAAAATGAAATGAAATAAAATTCTTACTGATTCACATATAAGACCAAAAATAAATCAATGTTCTCACTTAGCAAATGTTTGAAGTTTTCCTGAAAATTGTTTGAGGCAACAGTGAGGTTTTGAGAAATCTCTGTATGGCTAATAACATTTGAAAATGTGACCAGCCTTATTCAAGGGAAAGGGCTTTTTTGAGATCTTGTCTAGTCTTTTACTGATGGTGTTGTTAATTTTAAATTAGTTCAGTACTCCAGAATCTGGGCACTTCTAGCCATCAGGCAACATTGATTTGAAACCTGCCTGCTTTAAGCCTACCAATGCTTTTAAGAATTCCAAGAATTCATTTTTGTGCAATGAATAAGTTCTCATGTTTCTCGGAGAAACAATTTAGTAGATAAAATTCACAAATTAGTAAAATAGCTACTTTCACATTTTATTTTAAAATTTGCCCTTTTCAATCTTAAATAGACACAAATGCTTATATTGCTCTAAACATTCTCTAAATTATATATGAATACTAGTAAAAAACTGATATAATATAAAAAACATCAATTTTGAATCTATTAGGTCAAATTTATTTATATAATTACAATAAATATAATGTTGGCTTTTTAAATCAGAAATGATAATTGTCATAATTATATATTTGAAACTGTTGATTCTTGCTTTATGTTATCCCTGAAATACATATATGTATTATCAATTAAGAGTAATCTTAATTTTGAGCTTCATATTTGGAAGAAGTGAAACTTATTAAATATTCATATTAAATATGTAGCTTATTATTATGATTACATAGGTAATATACCAAGACATAGTGCAAGACCAAAAATTTATGCAGTTGCATTGCCTGAACATCTTTTATTGAAACATGGTAAGAATATTTTGCTTAAATTTATTTGCTTCATAATTTTGTGCTAAAATTTTTAAAAGTATTTATCAAGCCTTAATCTGATATTAAATATCATTAGGGTGTTTGGATATTGATAAGAACAATCAAGTCCGATTAAATTTTATGTAAGGAATGCCTTTCGAATGCACGATGACAGAGATTTACTTAAAATCTCTTTATTAATTTAGAATGTATTTGTTGCATTGTTTTTATATTATTATTCATACTTTGTTTTTATTTTTAAAAATGCTGCGAAATATTATTGCTTTGAATTTTCAGATTCATATTAAATTAGATTCCCATTTCATCTTGTGTAAATACAAACTAAACTTGATAGAATATCTGAATATTGATAGAATATCTGTCATCAGTTAGAAGTATAGAATACAAAGGCAGAAGCGGCGGTAGCAGGGGGGCAATTGCCCCCCTGTCGGCAGCCTCTTGCCCCCCGTCGGCGAGAAATGCAGAGTTTCGTCAGCAAAAGTGTTCACCATTTCATAATGGTTGTAGAGATTTGAGCATTATCGAATATGATTATTTAAAATCCATCTTAATATATTGTAAACAATCGAAATACCAAGTAATGGTTCAAGTGCTTTGGCTATACTTGGTAAAATTGTTTGGGGGTAGGTCAATTATCGATAGGGCGGTAGGTCAATAATATGCCTATTTTGTGGACAAATTTTGATAGACCAAACTAAGAACTGTATGCAATGGAAGTCGAAGACATTAAGTTCGCAGATTTTCAGACATTTGATTCAAATGTCTTTCATTAAGTTATAATTTGTACTACTTTTGGCAATATAACCAACAAGGTAACACGTGAATAAGATAATGAAAAGGTGGTATTTTCATTTTGCTAGCAGTTTTTGGTCGGTCGACTAAACTCAATGCGGTGAGTGCCGGAGATGTTAAATCTGCAGATTTTAAGACATTTGATTGAAATGTTGTTCACTTAGCTTATAATTTGCATTAGATTTGGCAATATATCCGACAAGTGAATAAGATACCGCATTCTGCCGATAACTTCTGGGCGGCTGACTATCAACTAAATATGATGAATGTCGAAGAATATATCCACAGATTTTCAGACATTTAATTCAAATGTCGTTCATCAAGCTTTTAATTTGCACTACTTTTGGCAATATAACCGACAAGACGACATGTGTATAAAACATAAGACATGTCGCATTTTGTCAAAAAATTTTGATTGGTTGACTAAGAATTCAATGCGAAGGGATGTCGACGAGTCCAAATTCTCAGTCATTTTATTTAAATGTCATAATGTTCATTCAGCATATAATTTATACTATGTTTAGCAGAATAGTCAATAATCTGGCAAATTAATACGACGTCACATTTTTTCCTACTAATCTTTATCCTTCGGCTAAGATTTTATCATAGATTATATATATAAAAAAATGTTTTCATCGAGCACTTCGATTATCTGCCAGTTGAATTATTAAAGAAATTGAAGCTTTTATATTTTCATGAATAGGACCATAGAGTTGTTTTCTATAATTCATAATTCAAATCCAAGTTCTAAAATTAATCATCATCTTATTCATATAATTGTTACTTCCTCGGTAACGAATTGATAAATTTATTTTATTCATTTCACTATGAGAATTGCCTAACTAAAATCAAGTTAATGGTTAAACTAAATAAAAAAAAACACTGTTTTCTTTTGACACTCTTGTGAGTATGCATGCTAAGAAGAGTTATTTTGCTGTAACCAAATTATGTGAATTCTTATAAATCACCGGAGTAAGTAAATTGTATAATTGTAAATTAAATCCATTTAACAATAAAATATGTTTTCTTTTGCAATATAATTTATCAGGCTACAGTTATTACACCAAAGAAATATTAGCGACTGCAGTTGACGATAAAAATTTTTTTAGCATGGTAGTTTTTTAGCTGCACTAAAAGAATTTATTCAAGTATGCACTACTTTTTTTAAAATAAATTACTACCTAAATGTTTAAGACTCTGCATTCAATATTATGACTATGTAATCGGAGAACGTATCATTTATATATACTTTTCTTTCAATTACTATTATCAGCAAAAAGTATATAATTTCAGATGCTCCTAAATTTTTTAATAGGCTTTGAATAAAGATGCCTTGATAAAAAGATGATTAAAATAGTTATTCTTAGAATATTCATAAATAACACATTAACCCCGTGATATACAAATTTACTTAATTTCCTAATTAGATGGCAGATATTATTTGGGACAATTATCGTTATCTTAATCTCCAGAAAAATATATGAACATTTGAGGTAATGATGCGTTTTCAAGTGATCTTAGCATTTTAAATTACTTAATACATTCACTTAATTGCAGATTTAAAATTAAAAATCAAATAATTCCATATGCGAGTTATCACCATTGCATATGAAGGGGTTAAAAAAAGCCTATTCATGCAACTGAGGGGATAAAACTCACCTTTTGGTAGGAATATTAGCTTGTAATAACTTCGAATTAAGAAAGTACTTAATAGTACATAGAATAGTCAGAAAGTACATAAATAAAAATGAAGAAAAATGAATTCATGTTCAAGATCTAATTTTTTAAAAATAAAAAGCATTGTATTTTTTAAGCCTAAATATATATAGAAAAATAAATAAAAGGGGGATCTAAAGTTTAAGCAGTCCATTTTTCATAAGAATATTTTTCATATCTTATATAAAATAGTAAGTTTGTACATATGTTTCAAAATATTTTCTCCGGCCTTCTTAAAATACAACATATTGTATCTTTTCTGCATTCTATATTGTTCGTGTCCGAACTATAATAAATTTTTGTTGAGCACGCGCACTTATTTTCCTCGGATTCGAAACACATCTTAATTCTTGCTCGTTATTGCAATCCTTACTTAACAAATATTTTAGGTAGGGGACTAAGCAGAAAAATCGGTTTTTAACAAAACATCGAATATTTTTAATTTATTATTCTGAATTTCTAAAACAGTTACTTTTATAAAACTTTTTGTTTCAACATTTATTTTATATAGCTTCTCATATAAAATAGTAAGAGTATGCATTTGTCCATTTAAGATAACACGTCATTCTAGTACAATCTGTGTTTCTATCTATATACTACAATCTAGAATGAAATATGACTATATTTTTTCTAAAATTATCGCAGAGAAATTAAATCTCAAGAGTCTCATGAAAAAATAGACTCAAATATTGACAATTTTTTGATGGTTAGTAAAAGAAACTGAGAACCTGTTTTTTTACAAATACCTTTGTAAAGTTTTAACAATGAAAAAAAAAAGGATCAGCATCTGAATAAAAAAGAACTGAATAATACTTGATTTTCTTTAATTAAATGTGAAATTAATTATTATGAGTTATTTTGAAGCCAAATTAGAGATATTGTGCTTGGCCCCCTGTCGGATTTGTCTTGCCCCCCCCCCCCGTCGGTAAATATCTAACGTCACCTCTGTACAGAGGTTATCGAAACGTTCAAAATTTCAAGTGGAACAAGCTTATCTTGTAATGTGGTATAAAATCATTGATATAATTTAAAGATAGTTTTTATGAAAGATAATATTTCACAACAAAGTTTATCACTTGGATTTTAATATTAAAAGCAAAAATTTCCATAAGCTTCCTTTTTCCTTTTGAAATTCGTATCTGCAGTTACATTCATGTTATTTTGATATAATTTAGATGTTGCTGTGGTTAAATTTCCAAAAGTCATATAATCGAATGGAGAAAGCAACGTAAAGATGTATAGTCATGCTTCTGCTTCAAATACTTGATTTTCTTTAAAAATGCATCAAATTATTTTTTTTGTTAATCAGATTTAAATAGTTAAACTTGACACTGTATTTATCATGATTTTTTTATTTATATTAAAGGCATGCTTCTTTATTACGATCGAGCTTTAGCCTTGGAGGCTATCAGAAGGAGTAGACTGGGCAGGTACCGCATATTTACAAATTTATTTGATGCCGTGGAGTATGCTATAATGCCTGTAGAGCCGAAAAAGAAAGGTAATGTGATTAATTCTTCCTCTAATTCAAATCCTCCTACCCTTGATTTGCTATTAGGGTGTAACTAATATTCCTTTGGCTTCATTCTATATTAGTTGATGCAATCTATTCAAATTAAGAGAAGACATAGTTATAATATTCCAGAATATATTGTTTTATCTATAATGTATTTGTAAGGATCACTTGTAACACAGGGAATTTATTTAAATGTTCAAAAGTTTTTCAGCAGCCCCGTGATGCATTTCATTTTCTTTATATTAAACTGAAGCCATGTTCATCTTATTTGTGTCCATTTTGTTTCAAGCTATTTAACTATTCAAAATATTTAGCAATAAATATAGCTAAAGGCTACTATTTCATTAACAAAAGGAAATAAAGCTGTGAGCTAAGAAAATTAACAATTCTTTTAATTCTTTAAGGAAATTAACAATTATGTTAAGAAACAATTCTTTTTTGCTCTGAACAAATATTTGTATTGGCTTATCTTAGTTTTTCTAATGCCAAACGTATTTGATTATATTACTGATTTAGCACTGTATCAATCCCATAAATTGCTTTTTCCCTGTCAGAGAATCCTCTTTGCATTTTATAAGGGTAGTGTGGAATATACATATGAAAGTACTAAACATATAGAATTCTACTGATCTCTTCTAGGTGAAAATAAATCTAAAATGGCCAAGGGGACCAAGTCAAGCTCGATACGTATAACATCCAGTTATTCCCCGTCCCGGCATTTCCGTCTTAACCTGGAACGTAAGAATAATTGGATTAAAATCTTATATGCATTCCTCTATTTGTTTTTCACAAAAATTTATTATTATTTATTTGTGACTCATGTTTGAGAATTAAATTTAAGCCATTTAATTTTCCTTGAAAATAACAATTTTTCTATTAGCTTATGGGATAGAATTCAATATATATGCTTCTTTCTAAAAATCTAAATCAAATCTTTTTAATATTAGATTGTTCCAGCAGTTTTAAAAAGACTGAATTTATAGGTAAATTTTCCTGATAGATGATAGAAATAATCTGCAATGTTTCAGTTTTGTAAATGAATAAATATGCTTACCAATGAAATGTCATTGGAAATGTAACATTTTTTGGACTTTAACATTATTTTGTTTTAAAAAAAAAAAAAAAAAAAAAAAAAAAAAAGGTTTGCATATTTATTGCGAGGTTAACGGGAAGGAGCTAAGGTGTTAAAATGCATCGTGGCTTCTTTAAAAATTCTGTATATATTTGATCATTACAGTCATCCACCAGAGAATATTTCAACATATAAGGATGAGAAACTTCTGATGTGATGGCTGTTTTATGCTTCCTTGATGATTGTGTAAATAGTGATGTTGCTTTCAGAGTCCATTTCCAATGATGATCTTACCCTTACTAGGTCTGAAGTGTCGGCACATGTAATGAGGGTTATTACGCGTTGATCACAGTGCCCGATATTATTTATCTATGTGACACTCCGTCATTCATCCCCCCCCCCCCCGCCTCCAGAACACCAAGACAGGGCAGTGCTAATTCAGTATGGTTTATCCATATATCTATTTTATATAATGGCGATTTTTTTCTCCTGTTAATTATAATTTGTAAAAGTTTTCTATTTTTAACGAACAGTGTCTATAATAATCGACATTTCTTTATAATAAATATAATTTTATAATAATTTTTCCAAATATATACTTAAATGTAGGCATGTGTGACCATAGATCATAAAAGTATCTTTTTTTCATTGTGAGAATAAGATCTTTTACAAACTAATTTTTAATTTTATTCTGAGTAAATTAAATGGCTTAAATTCGAGCTTATTTTTTGTTGCTTTCATAAAATTTTGTTTCCTGTGAATTTTGCTGCTATCCATTTCAAAATAATCTGTCTCCTTCATATTCATTTATTTCAATTTATGCGAAAGAATATTTAAATAACTAAGTGCACTTTGCAGATTATATAAAAATTAATTTTATTTACGTTAAAAAAAATATTGCAACCACAAATGACTATAAACGTTTGCAATTCATTTTTTAAAAAGGATTTGTAGTCTAGAACCTCGATATTTTTGTTTCTGCTTTACTTTTCAATTAAAAAAATATTACCATCTGTTAATGGCCAAAAAATTATAATTAGCATATAAAAACATTCATTTACGAGCATTCCTGTGACAGATTGAAAATTTTACACTATGAAAAAAAATATTCTTACTCATTATGATCTTTTCCTCTTGCTTTGTGTAACTTTTCTATGATTCTGCTATGTCTGCCTTCATACTTTTAAGAAATCTTTTTTCGAATTTGTTCTTTTTCTAAATTTTCTCTCCCCCGTACAAAGATTAATTAAACTGTGAAGAGCTTAGGAACGGGAAGGAGGAGGGAAGGCAAGGGGAGTATAAATGTTCCTGGTTTCTGTTCTTAGGGGCACAAGAAGACAAAGTGTTATTTCTTTAGCATCATTTTTTTAAAAGAAAAATAATACCGAGATCCGAACGCCGTTTATAGTTAGTAGCCGCTGTTTGTGGCCATTAGTGGCAAATATTGTGTTGAGAACAGGTTTCTACTTATACTTTCTACGTCCCTGTCAACTTTAAGAGTGGCAGGGATTAAACTAGATATATTGTGGGTCACCAAGACTTAACCTCTTAATCCCGGTTCACCAAAAAATGCTTGCTAGTCAACTGGGCGATCTTTTTTGTGGGACGCACAGTATTAAAAGCTGCGATACTTGCCATTTCCATTGTTTTGTAGTAGAGATTGCAATACCGGGCCAAAAGTTCAATACCAGTATTCGGTATTTTTTAGATCTTAATACCGATATATCGGTTTTATTACCGGTAGTAGAAATTTTGGAAAAAGAAAGAAAACAAGGTGTTTCTTTATTTTATTTAAGAGTTTTATTAGAGAATGTAAATATCACAAAAAAAAAACAGTTTGTAACTTATAAATTATAACAGTATATAAAATATCACAAAAAAAGTGAAGGAACATCTTATTTATTTAATTCAGAAAAAAAAATGTACATATCACTATTCAGTCTGTGGTGCTATTACAAATTTTTGAAATGTGATCTTAAAAAACGTAATGCATTAATTGTACAGTCACTGGAACGTTATTTTGTGCAAACACTAACAGCTGTCGAAAACGCTCTTTCGGCATCTACTCTAGTCGGTGGTACTGTTAGCAATGCGCGATATACTTTTTGCAAATATTTACCTCTAAATCCCTCATTTTCAAATAAATCGATTTATCATCAGACGGTTATGGATATAGCTGATATCTGTGTTGTATTTTGGTTTGTTGACATTTTTTTTTATTTATCGCTAATTCTAATTTTTGTTCAAGAGACAATTCCTTTTCACTGTCAACATATGTGTCATCATAATCTTCGATAACTGTACCGAATTCTTTTGAATATGGATAGGTTTGTGGGCAAAAAATTTTAAGGAAATTTACTATAAATTTGATCATATTTGAATTGGTTAGTCTCGTTTTCTTCTTTTTCATTTTCATTTTTTAAATCATTATAATTATGTAAATACCTTAAGACATTCTGTATTACTAATTATCTGTAATGTTTACGTCTCATAAAACCGAGAGTCTTCATTGTTAAATGTAAACATCTCCTCCTTTCTTTTTTCCTCTCACCCCTATTTGTAGAATTAAACCCATCCTAATGCTTGCGCAAAAGCGCGGAGGGGTTTACAATTCGTTGTCAAACAGAATTTTGTCGCTTCTCTTGATTGTAAAATGCAACTTTGTATTCACAACCTAATTAATTTCGCCCGTTAGAGAGACATAAAAACAAAAACGTATACTATTTGGCTATCTCTGAACGTATAGTGGAGACAATTTGAAAAATTTCTAGTAAATACCGAAAAAACGGTATTTAAACTTGTGAATACCGGAATTGCAAAATTGTACAATTGGCTCAAAATACCGGTATTTGGTATCCCGGTATACCGGTATTGCAATCCCTATTTATAGTAGTTCCAGCCAGTGCGGCTTTCGTTCTTTGAATAAGACTGAATCTGACAATAGAAATGGAGTGGGTTTTTCTTTTTGTCTTTTTCCCATGTAAACTACATGTTTATAGAAATTCTCGGAAGTATTGTATATTTGAAGTCTTGTATAAATTAATGCAGATGGCAGCTTCATTCTAAATAACTATTAAATTGCGTATGCTTTATTTCGTTTGGATTATTTTATGTACACTATTTCTTTTCTATGTCCATGTGCATTTGATATTTTCTTTTAGAAAAAAGTAATTTAAAAAGCCAAACAGAAAAACTTCATGTAATTTGGATTTTAAGGTTTGGTTTTTAACAAGATATGTTTAATTTTCTGTTTCTAATAATTTTTTTTTCCAAATAAGTTACGTTCGATTCAATTGGCATTAGTATTTTAAGGATTCAGCCTTCCTTTGTTTATACTGCATAACTGGAGACGAAGGTGTAAATACAAAATTGGTTCTTTTCTCTATTTTTGTTACTCATTTTATAATTATTCCCATAAAAAAATTCTTCTGCGTTTTGCACTTTTCAGTTGCTTAAAAAAAATGTATGCAGAGTTGTGGGGGAAAAAAGGAGCCACCTAACTTTATTCTGGCATCGCTCATCGTGCAATCATATAAAAAAGGATGTTATTTGAAAGGGATTAACATATTCTTAAAAACATTTTTAATTAAAAATCTCTTAAGGGGGGTATCTATATATTGAAATAAAAGCAAACTTCGAAATTCCCAATGGCAGCAATTATTTTTCTCAACGTATTTTAAAACTACATCACAAATTATTCCTGCAAACCAAGTTACCTTAATTTAAGTCTTTCCGTTTCGAAATTATGAGCTAACAAACATTGACTTTCTGATGTTAAAATTTAAACTTTTATTCATATCTTAAAAATTTATAAAGGTATTGACCTAAACTCTTTTTGTTATGAAAATATAAAGTATTCTACATTTTTAGCATATGAAATATGGTAGCATATTTAATATGAAAATGATTTTTAATATGTGAAAAAATTGCAAAATTAGAGTTAACTCCAACATATTTACATTTTTGCATAAATTGAAGGACAAGACCAATTTATGGGCAGATGCAAAATTTCAGCTCATTCCTATAAGTAGTTTTCCCATTACATTAAGTTTACCGTATTTCCCTTAAAATGATGTATTTAAGAGCTCAATCACAAATTTCAAAATATCGACAATATTTTATTTGGCATTAAAATACTACTTATCATGCCCTCCTTGAAATATCGTTTTCTATATTGTTGTAATATAAAAATATATCTAAAAAAATTGTCGCTGGCAAAAAATATGAAATTAAAGTTTATATATAAACTTTTCTGTAACATTTAATTAACAGTCGCTACTTTCAAATGTGGAGGGTAATCTCTGTCCTTGTAACAAACTAGAATTTTTATTCCTCAGCTCATAGAATGTCACTTAAAGAATATATCAAATTCCATAAAAAA
>JAPMOR010013413.1:0-58882 GCA_026543865.1 Argiope aurantia
TTCCTTGATGAAATCAGGTGCATTTAACAAATATCTATTAATACAAACTAATTGTTAACTATTTTGTAAAAGGATGTTAAAATTTTTCTCTTCCCTTAAACATAAATTGGTGATACACGAAGTTAAATTAGTGAACAAAAAAAAAAAATAATATTCTGATTATTACTCTCTTTTATATTATTTATGAAGCATTTCATAGTTATATTTAAAATGGTACATTGTGAATACAACTAACTTTTATTTCTTCCATGGTTCTCTAATTTCTGAAGAAGGCCTTCAGGACGAACCGAGTTAGATTTTATTTGAAGAGACAGTTGTATAGCATTCAGTTGCCACGATAAAAACCTTTCTTTGCCGTTTTGAGATACATGGAGTTATTTTTCCTCCATTTTCTGGAATAAATGAGATTTTAATGTTGTTTACATTAACAATGCTAGTTTTTCGTCCTGTGTTCAGTTTTTTCCTGCATTTTTCATTCATTGTGGTTTAGAAACATAAATGTCTGGGAGTGATATAAAAATTAAATGGCAAATAAACGTCCTTGAAACTTCAATAATTTATTTCAACAAACTTCCTTCAAAGCTCGTTGTCTCAAGCGCATTTTTGAGAATACGTAATAAGACAATCAGGGATGCTTGAAAAGAAGACATCGAAACAAGCAAAATTTCATTTAATAACATTTAATTTTTAAACACGAATAGAGTGTTTAGAGTCTAATTATAAAAATGTAGTCTGTCAAGAGAAACGTCAATTCATCTACATATTATTTACATAATGGATGATAGGTTTATAAAAGAAAAAGAATGTCAAATGTTCAAAAACATGTTGGATATTTAATTTGCAATAAGTCTAACCTTTAACGTTTTTATTAAATTACTCGGCACAAATACCATTTTATATCATCTTATAATTTATAAAATTTGTTTAAAAAGGAACAGGAACCTCTTTTATTTCAATAGTGCCTTCTCTTTAATTTTATCAAATTTTTGGAATTGGTCTATTCAAATAGAATTTCTCATTAATCCCTTTTAATTAAAAATAATTATAAACATAATTTGTAACAATGTGTGTATTTTTATTATTGGTCAGATCAGTCTTAAAGTTTTATCAATTATTTTATGCGCTTACTTCTTTTTTCGGGGCTCAATATAGGATAAGAATTCTTTTTGGATAGTTTCTAATTCCAAACCAGAATTTTCACCTCAGCTTTTATTAATATAATAAGGTTTTTAGTCTGCAAATTGTGTTTTGTGAAAATCGTTACTCTTAGAATATCATGGCTGATACAATAAAATAAAATATAGATGAATCAAGCCCAAAACATCATCATGTTTCAGAATCGAAGTTCGAATTTTCTTTAATTAATATTAATCCCTTTAAATAATATTAATTTGTACACACACCTGTACATTTGCACATTCACATCTATATGTTACTGATATATCGATTTGAGAGATGGGTCAGCGAATTCTTGCGCTCGAAGATTTTAACTTCTGGGTAAAATAGATAAAATATTGACATGGTATTGAAATTACTTAATGGTTGTGCATTTAGAAGATGATTAACAACTGCACTTAACAGTAATAATAGAATATTAATAACATTTTGAGAAAAATAAAAGGCAGAATTTTATGTAGGGTGTTTTCAGCAAGAACAGTCCAGAATCATGTGGTCGTAAATTTTGCATAAGGATAAAGCTACGAGGTTTTTAACCAGCTAACTGCTTTTGACGAGTATACTCGTCATGGAAAAAGCACTGCATTTTGCGTTATGGCGAGTTTTTTTCATCAGGAATAATTAGTATTGACAATTTGCAGTTTGAACTACAGTTTTAGTAAAAACTCAAACATATTCGTAAATTCCAAGATGTTTAAAATATTTTGAGACCAAGTCAAAATCAAAGGAACAAATAAAAGATTATTATGCTTTGTACAATGCTTTACTCAATACCATTCTCTAACAGCAAATTAAAATAATAAATTAATTTTTTGTTTCTTTTCGTTCATATGCAAAAAATTTATGTTAGTTATGTTATAAATGTGATTATTGAAATTTAAAAAAAAAGTGATTTCATTGCAACATACTCTGTGCTTGACGAGTATGCACGTTTTCGGTAAATTTTTGTGACACAATTCAGATACACCTTTTCCGAAAAGATCGAAACTGGTTAACATTCTTCGGAAGCTTGGAATCGTGTGGTTCAATTTCTTTAAATAGCAAAGTTGACGCTTCTGTCCAATACATCAAAGAATCTTGTTGACAATTATTTTATGAAATTGTTTTATTGCAGAAAGATTAAGGACTTGACGAACGTCATTATTTCTGACAAACCACAGAATGTTTCCAATTTGTTGAACCGTCACATTTTGCAACCTTTCTGGTGTTATGCAGATTATGCAGATTAAGAGTTATGCAGATTAAGAGCTTGTTTTTTCGAGGTAGATAATAGGATAAAGCTTGGCTTTTGCTCTCTTATGACTATTCTTAATTTTATTGATATTGTTACAAACCTGCAATTCGGCTTCCCAGCATAGTTTGTTCCATCAACAGAAAGAAAGTTTTACGGTCATCTGAATGGGACAGAGTCCAGGTGGCGCGTCAAAGGTCCCGGAGCTTGGCGACCATTTGGGGACTTGGCGACGAATTTGGCGACTTTGGCGCCAAAATAGATAATACCCGAAACTTCGAGAATTTTCCCGATCCGTCCAGTAGGAACCGAGATACGCCTCGAACGTTCCTGATTGATTGAGAGGCTTCTTGCCCCGCCTCCTGAGACCTATAAAAGGGGGCTGCAGCTACCAGAGAAAAAAAAGCCAGTAGTCAGAGTGGATGAAGTGGTCGAAGAAGAGTAAGCGGAATCGACGGAGCGAAGTCAGTAATCCGAGCCAGAGTCGGAGAAGGAGGGGTCGGAAGCGACTGAGTCAAGCTCGTGCTGAACTGAGCTGTGCGCTACTGTCTGCAGTAGATTCTGGTTGTATGCTGCTGTATGCTACACGTCTCGGGTGAAGATAATCGTCTTCTGTGCTGTATATAGTTGTCGCTTTGTGCTGTCCTGTGTGTCTTCGTGTAAATAAACGTCGTTGTTTTTTATTCTACTTCTGCCTGCTGATTGAGCGTTCTTTATATCACCATATCACTTCCACTATCCAAACGAACCCCGGCAAAGAAAATTTCGTAACAATATGTTTATTGAAGGTTAAGTGTGTATTTATAAGGATGCCAAGGTAGACTGTTTCATTGCTCCATGATATCTCTTTCCCGAGCAATTTTGGTGGTGTGGAAAGATGACCATTTGACGATTTATGACCCCCAACCACTGATATTTCCACTTTCAAATCATTTTATTTATTTCTATTCTTTATGGCTGCATTTGTTTTGCTTTCATATATTTCAACTGGGCACTTAATACAATTGTCTTTATTTCGGTTCTTGTTAAAGAATAGAAGGCATTATCCAAGCGATTCAGTAAATGACTCAAATCTCCTTTTTCTATTGCGATATAAATTTTTATGATTCTTTTTTAATGGATATCCAGTTGTGATTTTGTATGCGATTATAAATAACATGCAGTAAAAAAAAAAATAGTAATTTTTTTGTACCCTAGTTCGTTTAATCAAAATGTAAAAATTTCTTTTGTACACATTTGTACCACATTTACAAACAGAATCTATTGTTATCGTAAACAAATTCTAAATTGAGATTTTTATTTTATTTTATTTCGAACCTTCCTTTGAGGCAAACGTGTAAATCCGATTATTCATAAAACAATAAATGAAATTCGATTGCAATCGATGGAGGAAAAGATATACAAACTGCATACTTTATGTTCTTTACTTTATTATGAAGCACCAAATGATCATGTAAGGGACTCTGAAAATAAAAATCTGAGCACTTGGCGTTCATTACTTTGCTCTTGGTCCTCAATTTTTTCAATGCGGAGAGAGGGACTAACATTTTTCTTTTCGATTCCCTAATTAATCGCATTTTCATGCATATTCCGTAATAAACCCATTTTATTAGTGAATTTGTTTTCTTAAACACACTTTTATTAGTTTATTAGGGAATTTTCAGTCACTTTTATTAGAGTATTTTGGAAGTTTTAGTAACTCTTTTGTTAGGCAATTAAAATATTTTTAATAAGTACACTTTTATTAAATTATTAGGGAATTTTTAGTAACAGTTTAATTAGAGTATTAGAGAATTTTCAGGGACACATTTATTAAAGTATCAGGGAATTGAATGTGGCACTTTTATTAGGATACATGCGACAGAATTTCGAGTAGATCATTTTCTTTTGTTGTTGATGAATTGAAAACTGGTAGTTATTAATCACAGCAACTTGAATAAAGATATGTGTGACATCTCTTGGACTATCCGGCATTTATTTATGTGGACGTAGTTAATCTTGATTGCTATTTGAGGAACGAGGTCGAAAAGCTGTTCGCAGCAGGTGGGTGAGTTCTGAGTTACGCATCGAAGAGAAGAAAAAAAATATCCTCACTCTTTGGTGTAATATGCTAATGAGAACAAGAGGCGAAACAGTTTCGAAGGCTGAGCGAATTGATGGAAGTAATCTGTTTCACTCTAATGAATTATCAGACGCAAACAGAATCTCAATTTCGACAGAATTAAGCGAAGAATTTTTACCTTTTCTTTTAGGAGGTATGGAGAAGGTATTGTAATCTTCAAAAAAAATTCGAACTCGGTATTTTGTCGAATCTCCATGTTTTAGACATCCTTGAATTTGAAAAACACATTTTTAAAAAGTGTCAGTCTGTCTATCTCTGACAGGATAATAAATAAATTTGAGCTAAATGGATGAAATTTGATACATGCTTTTTACACCAAATTTGTAGATTTTTATTGAATTTCGAACAAAATCAATTCAGAGGAAGTCTGTCTCGCCGTTCGAATGTAATCTAACATGATAATTATAAACGAAGAGAGCTTGATGGATAAAATTTGGCGAGCAAGTTAAGCATCAATAGTGTAGACACCACTCAAATATTGAGACGAATCAGCCAAGGGCTGTCCTCCTGTTAGTTTGTACTTTTAGAAACATGCAAATGCGATAACCCAAAAAAAAACGCACTGACTTAAATATATTTAATTTGGTTGGTGATTTAGTAATTACAAGTGTAGTTCCGTGTCAAATTTTTTGTTTCAATATGACTCGAACGCGTCTAAAACACAAATTCGATTTTCGGATTCTATTGACCGCATGCCAAGAAGTAATGGCCAAAAAACTCGTTATTGATCACAAGAAAGGTCCAGTAAAAATATCAAATTCACGTCAAAGGTTAACTATTGTACACCAATACAATGCAAGGCGTTCTTTCGTTTCTTTTTTTTATATGAGAATATGCGATAAATGTTTAGGGAGATCACTTCCTCTAGTTGTAAAATTGATACAGCTAGTATTGTAAAACTCTTATTTCATACTGATCAGTGACACTATTCAACTTTTTAGTGCCGCTGGAGATACTGGTGTGGCCTAGTTACTACATTATTAAATACTGGGGTTATACTGATATTTCGTCAAATATAAAATGTCGGATTCCTATATATTTCATTAAATTCTTTTTGTTATTAGAGCATTTATAAGCTTCGATTATCTGCTTAAATAATATTGTATTTAAACTTGGATTCCGCTCAGTCATGAGTCATGATATATAAATAAATTATTTAAATCTATAGATTAACACAAGGTTATTAAAATAAAATATGAATCTAAAATAAATCATTATCATATTTATTAAGTTAAAAATATATTGAAATGTGAAACTAAATTGGATAGTTCAAAATAGCAATCCACATATAAGTCTTTCTTAGGCCCGCAAAAGGCCTTCTCTCCTGATACTAGCCGCCTTCAACAAACAACGTTTTCATTTATATTATTCAACTAAGAATTCGCTAATTTATTTATTACTATTTAAAATTTATATATATATGCACGCGAAAGAATGGTTTAGGAATTTCATTTAAATTGTGTTGCATATATATAATTTTCAAAACAAAAATCATTTATTTGCTTAATTTATAAACAAACAAAACGAATCCAAAAATGATATTTTAAAAATTTCAAAGATGTGCAAAGTATAGATTCATCAAAACATCGAGATTGAAGCATCATTTTGATGAATATTTTTTGAGTGTTACATGATTTCACTTCGTATATTTTGTCTATGAGAAAATAAAACACTCTAAAAAGACAAAATTCTCTTTATGTAAAAAATGAGAAATAAATAAAAAAAAGGATAGTAAAAATGATATAACAGATATATTCTTTCCCTTGAGCTAGAAAAAGTAAAAAAGTAAATAAATAATATTTAAGGAGTTTGTAGACCTCTGGTGCATTGACGAGCATCGGTTTTCCCCTGATCCTTTTCAACGTCATTGCAGACATTAACAGGAACACCGAATTCGTAAATAAAACTAAAAACATTATAACAGAAGAAGCAAACCTTATTTTGTGAATGATGGGTACTGTTGTTTTAAACGTGATAACATTTTTAGTGGACCTCCTCCTCCCCTTTGACGTCAACCCAGGGGAAAATGAATTCACTTCATTTGCCGCGTGCTTCTCCCCGTCGAGTCGGTGTTCCATCTGACGTTGCTTCTGTTTGTTGACGCTGGGCTTTCGAAATTTACACATTCCCGCTAATCGGCCGTAAACACGAAACCCGAATGACGTCAGTAGGGTCTTCTGGAAGATCCAACACTTGCTTCCCGCCATTGGTGGAATTTGAATGACTTGCTGACGAAACAGAATCGAGCAGAGCCGAATACTATTCAACTCGAGGTTTTGCAATCCTTAAGTGAACCGATATACGATGTTAACAGCAACAATTTTTTGTTTCTCTTTGTATATTTTATGAATCTGTAACCACTGTTGCTAGAAAAATTCATAAAATTCGAACCGAAACGCGTTTTGCGAACGTTTATTTGAGAAGTAACAAAATTTTATATTAATCAAAAACTTCGAGCACGAAATTTTGACACATCTCCTCCCTGGAAAATACATATTCGGAATTATATGTGTGTGTATGTGAACTCGCTAACTCAAAAGCATTTAAATGATATATGAAATTTTGTGTGTGTTTTTTACACCACATTTCCTACAAATATAGAACGTAATCCATTCAAAGGAAATATGCCAGTCTACATGAATACAAATAAGCATTATAAAAATGAAATGTAAAAAAAAAAAAATTAGATGGATAAATTTTTTTTTTAAAGATTTAGCATTTAAATTGTAGATCCATTTCAAATTTTGTAGAAAATCCAATAAAGACCTGACCATATCTCTGTCTGCACTTTCATATGCAAGTAAATGTGATCGTATACAACTTCAAAATGCAACGATATAAATAAATGAAATTTGATATGTGATATACTATCAAAATTGCAGGTTTTTTTAATCAGAATTTCTTGTTTCAAGCGGTTAATGGGAAAAAAGACGTCCAAAATATAGATTCGTTTTCTTCACTATAATATGTAGCAAAAACCTCTCATGTGCTGGGGTCGATAAATAGAAGTAGGAACACTCAGTGTTCACGATTTCTCCAAGTTCCACCATTTAAAACGGGGTGAGGGAGGACACCACTTTTATTGCCGGGTAGTAAATTTCGAGGAGATAATTTCTGCTGATTTATATAATTAATTTTTTAGTTCATCAACGGTGAATCTTCAAATATTCGTATGGTACGTTTCTTTCAATCAACCTTCCCCACATATTCTCTAATAAAGAAGAATTTGTGTTTTAGACGCGTTTTTCCGAACGGATTTAAATTAAAATTTGACACAGAATTATAATTTCAGTTATCAAATCATATATCAAATTTGATAAATTTAAGTCATTGCGGGTTTTTTTTTTTTGTTATCGCATTTTTTTTTTTTTTTTTCTTTTTAAAATACAGATTGACAGATGTTCAAAATTTGGTAGATATCTCTAATATAGATGTTAAATTTGTGTACTGAATTATATCCATTTCTCTCCCTTCCTTCGCAGTTGTATCGTTTTAAATTATATTCAATCATTTGGACAGACAGACTTTTCTGACTAGATTTTGCTGAAACTTTGATTGAAATATACAAATTTTAATTATGCAGCTATTACAGAACCTGTGTTATCTGTATGCCAGATTACTGCGCTAAGTAATATGTCAGTTTTAGAAAGAGGACAATTTTAGTTATATCATGTGATATAAATATCATTGATACATTAAAAAAAAGGCAAAAAATACATTTTTGTTAAAAGGAAGATATAAATTTAAGGATATTTCTCATAAATCGACTTTCTAAAAATTCTTTTCAACATATCATGTATGAGAAATTGTATCTTCGGCCATAGATTTATTCTGTACTGATAAAGTTATCCTAGACGACTTGCATGATGGGCGAACTGGCGCTTTTTATGATAGACTTTACACCTAAAGTTTTAAAGTTAGAGCATGTGCTTTTGTGCTTTTAAAGATACAAATTTGCCTGTAGCAGAAATTATTATTATTATTTTGAAAATTTAATTAAAAGTCAAGCGAAATTTTAACGTTTTTCTGATGTAACTTACAAAAATATTATAATAAAAGTGATCTCACAATATCTTAAATATATATAATATTCATTGATATTAATTTAGTCACGAAAGATTTTTTTACCTAATTTTAATCAGTTTTTAATATATTTTAAAACAATTTTTCATGGTTGTTTTAAGCTAAAATCGTTTTCATTATAGCTGCGAATATTCATCTTGCATTTTCCTTCCATTATTAATAAACGGGCATGAAAATTCCGTTTATTTTTCCATATTTAATAGGTCTCCATATTAAAAATATTTCATATATTCAATGGGTTTTCTTTAGAGCATGTTTTAAATATTTTTTAAAAAAATTGTTGATATTAGTTAGGGTTTAATTTCAAAAGCATTTTTGAAAATTTTTAAAACTGTAACCATTTTTAATGATTATGACCACTTTTTTTAATCAGATTAATTTTTCCCCGTTTAAAATTATTCAAATTTTAGGAAAGATAATATAAATAACATAGCATAATCTCAATGAACATAACTGTGTAACATAAAATAACATAACATAAACACAAATCTCAATGAATATAACTGTGCAAGGATTCAAAAGTTACAAAACTCTCAAAATTTGAAAATAATTTACCGACGAATCCATTAAGACTATGTTCACGTATAAATGATATAAACGGAATTTTTCGTGCCTCATACTCCTGGTCAAACAAGTTAATTGCCAAAGGCTACTAGTAAAAAATAAATACTAGACACAATTGATATTTGAAACTGATTTCAGCTCGAAAAGAAGAAATATAAAACCAGACTTATCGAAATGGGTTATAATGAAACAGGTCCATTCCATTCATTAATGCTCATCAATATAAATAATAATATTTACTATTATATAAAAAATAGCTCTGAGGGATTTCAGATTAAAGAGCTAACTGCCTGGGACTGCGAGACTGAGAAAAAGGGCAACAGGACAAAGAATTGTATTTTCCTAGTTGCCAAACAAATACTTTGTAAAATATAAGAAGTAAAAATATGTATTAATATTTGGGCGATTTTTACGAGCGTCATTACGTTTATCACTTTATTAATAGAGTATTTATAAACCTCAAAAATTTGTTTCAATAATATTGAATACAAACATGGAAGCTGAAAATCTGAATTCATAATAAATAAATAAAAACAATTAAATATCCACAATGTTAATAAAATAAACAATTAACCTAAAATAAATCTTTAACATATTAAAAAGTTCAAATGTGAAACTAAATTAACCAGTTTATTACTATAGAGATTCATAGTGTATATTGCATTGGGCTACAAAATACCTAAAATATATTCCATTGATGTATAATACATTCATATTTTATTTATGTTTTAAAAACTTTATTTACAAATATATTTGAATAATATGAATTAAAAAAAACATCTGTTCTTTGTGTATTTCTTTATTAGAATTATTTGATTTTTATTATTTATTTCATTTTATTCTTTGATCTTTCTATTGATGGTGCATATGCTTTTTATTCTTATTATGTATGTTTATTCAGGTGATGTTAGATTCTGCAATTAGGAAATTTCAACATTTCATTTATTTTTAAACATTTAGATTTTCCAAAGAAAAGAAGAATTCACAATTTCATTTAGTTCGACTGCTTTGCTTGCTTGAGAAAAAGATTTAAATAACCATACCTTACTTCATTAATGGACAAAGGAGCAATTTTGGAGTTACTTTGGGTTATTCTTCCTTCCTCTGGGCATTCGAGACTTTCATTTTAAGGGGAAAAAGATGAACCTGACAAGAAATACAAGAAATTATGTAGAGGTTTAATAATTACTTCTTTAGCAACAGCAAAATACTCAATTTGGTCATTTAAATAGTTAGAAAAAAGGAGTGTCACGAAATACTTTATTTATTGTAAGAAAATATACTTTCTATAACAGATTAAAAATTGATCTGTCGTAGCATTTATCATTCTATGGTTATTGTGTTAAATTTCCTGTTAGAGATTATTGATTTCTGATATTTGAAGAAGCGTCTAAGATAGTGTTATGTTCCTAAGTTCACATTTGATATGAAGCACTAATAATTAAAAAGTAAAGATTAATTTTTCATTCTAATTATCTATACTGTATATATAATATCATTCATAAAATCTGATATGCTTGTTAAAAATGAGCTAAAATTCTAAAAAAAAAAAAAAACATTGCAATATTTCTGAAATAGTGGAATTTGCAAAATAACCAAAATTTTGGATTTTAAAATTTAACTTATAATCAAGTTAACTGGTCTTGAGCTTTCGTAACAGTTAATTACATTTTATAATAATTATTTTACCATAAATTTAATGAAGAAACTATCATGCAATAAAAGTAAATAAGAGCCTTAATATTAATTATTTTTATTAAAATCTTTTTTTTTCTTTTCAGTGTCTTACAACGATATACAAATAATCTTATTTTTAACGTTATATTTCTTCAAAATTTATTCTGTATTCTTAAACAGTTGAATAAAATTTTGTAAATTATTCAAAAAATGTTTTATTTATTATTATCACTATTCCTAATTATTTAATTTTAGATTAGGTATGTGGTATGGGTGGATAGCATGCAAAAGAAAACCGCATTTTTGTATGATCTGGTCGCGAGAAGTTTCTGATCTTTACTTTTATCTTTACTTTTCTGATCTTTACGTTAGTAACTTCGTTATACATAAAAACGATTTACATAAAAAGGAATTTATTGTACGGTTATATTGCTCTTAATTCCAATTTAATCTAAATAATAAAAACGTAAATAGTAAAAAAGCTGTTATTTATTTCTGGACCAAAATATCTAACTATTACTCATATATAAAAAAAAGTCACTAAATTTCTCTTAAAATTTGAATTGAAAGAAATTCGAATGTTTAATATGAGAATGTTTTGAGAAAGACATTCAGGCTGCAAGATTTTCACATGTTCTGAGTCCAAAAATGAAATTAAAAAAAATATGCCGATGACTAATTTTTGTTGTTGTTTCTTCTTATTAACCCGAAGATGATTTGAGTCAAATTTTTAGATTTTAATTTCAGTTCTGAGTAATTTCATCTATCTCTTCGAGTTCCAAAATAACCCCATTAACTGCCAAACCCGAAGAGCTAGATCGGCAAAATGTGGTACTCAATTTTAACATCTAAATTATGAATCTATATCAAATTTTGAATCAAATTCATCAAGGAAGTTGAATGTCTATCGGTCTGTATGTTCGCATATATGTCATCGTAAAGGTATAGATAAATGATATTTGTTATGTGATTTTGTTATTGAAATTGTAATTTTATACAAATTTTGGTTACAGTTTACTTTAGAATAAGGCGGCCAAAATGCATATATAGGGCTTTGGTTAATGTATTGTAAGACACAAAATGATATATAAGTGACTTTGAAAATAAAAATCTGTCACTCGTAGCGCAAGCGAGTGAACATACAAGGTCCACTTTTTTATGTGGAGATGGCAAATAACATTTATTTAGGTTCATGTAAAAAAGTTTCGGATAGATTAATCCAATTAATTTAATTTATGATTGAAGTTTCTTTAACATGTTAAAACCAGCATCCCTTAAGAATTGAGGGTTCATCGCTATTTTTTCTCGAGTTTTTTATTTTCTTGTTGACAACCTGTTAACTGATAAAACATCTGGATTGTTTGGCTAGATAATTTATATGAAAAGTTTTTCAAGTCATTGTTTAGAAATGCTTGAGGGAAACATAAAAGGATAAAATGTTCAAAATTTGAACATTAGTCTGTTACAGAATAGGAGATAATTATCAGGGAAATGATCTTTTTTTCAGATATTAAGGTCACTGCAGTAGCCCTGCTCCCAAAAATAGATTTCGAAATGCTAAGTTGTTTATTACATGAATTGATAATTAGACATCTTTTCGCACTGATCGGATATCTTTTAAGAGAAAACTGTAAATATGCCGTAGCAAGGGCATTCTGAAACAAATATTGAATATTTCTCGTTTTGAAAATATGTCGAATTACTCGAAGTAGGTCGGATAATAATAAATTCCCTTCACCTCCGATATCGTTACGACTTGAAAAAAGAAAAGAGGGTTAATTGGAGAATTTGTGGTTGCTAGGGGCAACAAAATTTCTATCACTGTATGCAGTTATAAAAAACGGTTTGTTTTTTAAAAGAAATGATTAACAAATATGGTTTGATATCGATGGTTAAAAATTTGAAATATCAATATAACCTTGAACTGGATATTATAGAGTGCTAATTTAATAACTGTTTTTATTTGGAGTGTAAAATTAGTACAAGGAATGAAATTGGATTAGGAAATTTTATATTGTAAATAAGAAAATCTGCATAGGCCATTTTTTTTAACCAGAACTTTTTAGTCTGTGGTTCTCGTATCCGCAGTGCATGTGAAATGGTTTCAAAGGGTAAGTGGAAAAAAAATTGGGTGCACATTCATAAATACATTCATTCTGGACTACTTTCATTGTGAATCTGCGGTACGTGTATTACCAGGGATACGTTAAATGGTCTCTAAGATATATGGTAAAAGAGATGTTGATGTACATCCATTCTGGATCAGTACCTTTCAATCTGTGGTACGAGTATCCTCAGTAGGTTGTTAAAATAGTCAAAAAAGGCACGTAAGACAAAGGATGACGTTGCACGTTCATAGATAGTCTGAACATAAGAGTGAAACAGCTGTTGTAACAACAGCATTTTCGATTCAAATTATAATTCCTTATAGAAAATCAATTAAATTCAATCCAAAAATAATTTTGACTTAGAAAGATTGCATGCTTCATTTTCGGTATATAAGTATTTTATCCGCGAAATCAGTACCTGTCGAGAGGAATAGAACCACTGGCTGACACATGACAATAATAGATACATTTCACTAATAATTTCACACTAGTAGTTAATAATTGAATCATTATATATACGTATAAGGCAATTTAACATTATTTTCTGCAAGAAGGATAATCCCAACGTTAATCTCGGATTTCAAATTAATTTGTCCAATTCATGGTCTCAATGTTGCCAACCACATTGTAAATATAGTAACCGTATGATTGTTAAAACTTTATAAACTATAAAATTTCTTACATACATTGTACTAGAATTTTCTACTTTAAATATATAAATTCCGAACAGGTCAAAGGATAGATGACGATAGGCCAAATGGAACGCAAATAAAAGAAAGATGAAAAGCTGCACTATACACATCTACATATTTTGTCTCCATTGAAAAATTGATTTATCACTAATGATTAGAATCGTAGGCACACTATGAATATTTAAATTTAATCATTGTTGTATTCATACATAAAAAGAGCAATTGAATGTATTCGTGCACAAAATCAAATCATTAATATAGTTAGTTTTCTAAAGACAGTTCGCTCTCTATATTTACGCGTTCTTAGCTTTAGAAAAGTTCAGAAACATTATCATCACCTTATACTGAAGATAGTAATATGTTTAAGTTAATAGCAAATGCTCTAGTGAATATATTGTAGGAATTGTATAATGCACAATTTGAATAATAAAATATCTAACACGGTTTTGGAGCCGCGGTGGCCTGGTGGTACGGTCTCGGCTTCGGAATCGGAGGGTTTCAGGTTCGAGACCCGATTCCACCGAAGAACCGTCATGTAAGGGGGTCTGTTGCACGTTAAATCCGTCCTGACTAAACGCTCTCCCGCTGGTGTGGTGTGGAGAGGGGGTGCTAGCTCAGGTGACGTCCTCGTCATCTGACCGCGGTTCAAAATGACGAGGTCCGTCCCAAAATAGCCCAAGTGTTGCTTTAAACGGGACGTTAATATAACTAAACCAAACTAACACGGTTTTGGTATAGGTGAGGATGACTGGCACCTGCAAAATGGCATTATTTCCCTCTCCTTATTGATATTTCACTTTAAAAAGGGACATAAACGCACCTGGGCTTCAGATGAGTGGTTTTCATGGCATCTGTAACTCTTTCCCTCAAGTCCCTGGCATTGGCTGAGATTTCCTTTAGAGACTGACTAACATTTTTACTTGTACAATATTTCTCTTACTGTTAGTATGATGTGAGAGCTTGCAGAAGCGGTGAATGCAGTTCTTGTCACCTAGCCATGGGTTAAAGTTATGAGTTTAATCAAAAAATAGTCCCAGTATTGCATTAGAAATGAGATATGAATATAACTAACCTAAACCTTATCTCACACATTGACATTTTCAAATGAGTTAAACTTAATTCCCCAACATTTCTTTCCTTCTTTTTTTTTTCTTTACCTGGAATGAAAATAAAACGGTATGATAACTCCATCAACCACTTTCATAGGAATTTTGCTGATGGAAATCCTTCAGTTGTGCTATCTATTGGGCCCAAACTAATTACTCCAGGCGCCATATGTGCAAAATCTGCTGTTTCAGTTAACCAGATACTAGGGAAATCTGATTTTAAAGCATTGACTACCGTGTGACTTACCTGTGTCTCACACTCACTATCTAATTGTACCGAACCATCCATCTAATTAGATTATCGAATCTTTCATGACAATAATTAAGAGATAACATGGAAGGGGTCATCTAATTAAATGATCCGATAATTAGGCGAGAATCGTGCCTATAAACGTATTAAGAGCAGAGTTGATTGAAGGGTAATAATGCCTCTAAATAAAAAAAAAAATTCTGTGGTTCTTAATCATTGCGCACTTAAATGTATTCACAAATATGAATAAATTCCACTTAAAAAACAAACTAATTTTTACATAAAACTATTTAAAACGCAAATAAAAAAATAAGATTTTTACAATAATCTTCATCAGCTTAAATTTTATGCATCAAAACTGTTTAATAATATTTAAAAATATATAAATATCAGTATTATTTGCGATTTTGTATATAATAGATATTATTTCTGGAATCTTTTTCGCCTCATCATTATTACTTTTCTCAAGCCACCTTCACTGAAATGCATGCTTTTATGAACTTCAATTAAGAAAAAGTTTAGTCTCATGAAAAACCAGCCTATTGTTACTGTGCCCTTAGGTTGTCACGAAGAATGGCATAATGGCAAAACAGGCTTTGTGTGCAAGTCAAATTGAACCAAAAGAAAGTCAGTTAAGTCCAAATTTGACAGTAAGAAATTTGTTATCAAATTAGGTGAGAAAAATAACATTGTTAGACAATAATGTCGAATTTGGCAATTGGCACATGGGATTCCTCTTCACGGTGTAGCTTAAAAATGATGGGAAAATCCGGTATACATTTTTTATAAAGATATTCTTATTTATTAAAATATATATTATGTAGTTTCTGTGTTAATTAAACATGCCGATACTTTCGATTTTTGAAAAATAGGAAAAATGACTTTGTTTTATTTTTAACCTTTTCCTCTCGGAGGTAATATTCTCAAAGTTTTTTGAATTTCGATTTGTAAAAATACTTAGAGTGGCAAGAAAATGAAGAATTCATTTTCGGGGATATTTCACTTAAGTATATTTATAAGATGAGTTTCGAAGTATATAATTGTGTATATTTATTTTTCGAAGTAATAAACAAGTCCTTGCATTTAGTGAATAATTATACATCGAATTACTTTTCCTGTTGTAAAAGGTAAAGTTCAAACAAAAATCGTGTTTTTATTATAGGCAAAAAAAAAAAAAAAACCTTTCTTCTGGTAGTCCCTTTTTAACAGTAAAATATATTTAGGCACTTTGTCTATGCACCCACGCGGGCACAAACACACATACACTAATTAAAAAATAAATAAAAACACCATTTAAACCTTATACAAGAAGGAAATAAAAGCAAGACAATGTGAAGGATAAAGAAATCATGAAATGTAAAGGCATGGATTTTGTGACTTTGAACTTATAAATTGGTGTTCTAAACTATCCGTACCTCGCATATTAAGAGCTTTGTTGAAATTTAATGGCGTTTTTGTTTTTGAAATCGGTGTAATAAAGAGCATGGACCTTTGCATTAGCTGCAAATACGAGAATCCGTATCTGTTTAGCAAACTTCTGTGTAAAAGCACGATTATTTTGTCTTTCTCGAATTCATTAATATAATTTAAAACCATTTCCATAAATTTTTATCGATAAACAATTGGCAGGTAAACAAGTCTAGCATAGAGCCATCAGCAATAATTGATGAGAAGAAACAGAGCAATCGGAAGACATTGGAATCGTTAATCGATTTTCCAAGGACTGCTTTGAATAAAATCGTTATCGTATCTCCTTTTCATGAGTGTTTTTGAAAGGAAAAATAGAAACGGAATTTTTTATTTCATTGATTGGGACAGAAAAATAACAAAACAAAAAGAAATCCTTGTTTGACGTGATGTTCTGACATGTAGTAAATGGTACCTTCTCTTTTGCGCATGTAGAAGTTAGATTAATAGATTTAGATTTGTTTTCAAGGATGTTTGTCTTGAAAAATAATCTGTTGAAAGAATATAAGAATCTTCTTATTGTAAGGTATAACATTCTATTATGAGAAGGATAGCGTTCTGTCGAAAAAGGCGGAATTTTAAAGCTCTTCGAGTTTCAGTCTTTATGTATAAGAGGACTGAATTCGAAATATTTTTATTCTATATAATCATGGTAAAACACATTTACACCATGAACTCGGATTGATTTTTTACAAATGGCTTTTTCGTTAAAAAAGAATAGAAAATTACGAAAATAAATATTAATAAAGTATGAATATGAATCTCAAAAATTGGTAATTTTTACACAACTAATCAAAAGGTATTTGGATGTTACATAAATAATAATTCTAAATTTGAACAGAGAAATGAAAATTGAATAAAATATTTAATATAGAGCAATTTATATTGGTATGAAATATCCAAAATTCTATGTGACTGAGATCTCTGAATTACTATAAAACTATGCTTTAACCCATTAGCTGCCATGATCAACATTGTGAAATTTTGGAATTTTACCTACATTACTTGGCTGAAAAATTGCTTCCTGTAATTTAGTGTCATTCTATATATTTCAATCAATTTTGTGTGTAGCAGAAAATATGTTTCCTATGCTTCGATTCTTTACAACAAGCGAACAAATTTGAAATTTATCTGTAAGTTGAATGGAACAGAGTAATATGTGAAGCATTAAATTTTGAGTTTTATTTTTATATTGAAATGAAATACTGTACATAAATATGTAATTTGGAGGTTGTAGTAACGAGCTGTTATTTACTCATTTTGTTCCTTATTGAAATTATATATAATATTTTCAAAACAAAACATAATATGAATATAATTACACTATTTCACAACTTTTTGCGCATGAATAAAGAAATTATCCTGTCAAAAATTTCTGAAAAAAAAAAGACAGTTAGTGGATTAATGGCTATTGACTTTATTGTTGTAAAAGTTGGCTAAAATCGTAATTAACTACAATCCACTTTATCTGAATTCTACTTTTTCTACTTGTCGAAATAAATTTCTAATTCTTGTTCTTTTTCTATTTTGCAGTGCTGGACGCTTCCGGCCGTCTTCCAGAGGGATTCCTGCAGGGTACCCTATCGTCACTGGGCAATTACCAAGAATGCGTCGAGATCCGTGTCAACGAGAGCCGGATAAACATGAAGGGGCAGTACTGTACAGTCATCATGACGCCGCCCCTGCCAGACTGGAAGCCGTTCACTTCCATGCACATCACCGTTCCAGAGTTGTTCAATATCTCAGCCCCAGACTCGGTGAGTTACCTTTTCTTGCTGATATTTACGGTGATTGAGAAACTGAATATCGGATGGATGGATTGCATTTCCGAACGATGATTTGATAAATATCTCTGCTTTTCTCAGAGTGATTGGCGATATCGACTCTGATTAGTTATCGCATATATATTTTTTTTTACACATTTGGAGTATATATAATGCTGTTGTTAAAAGTCTAAATATAATTTTCCACAGTTTGGCCTAGCAGATATGTCATAATTATACCAAGCATTCACTTGTCCTACATTTAATTTGTTATTGATTATAATTGGAAAGTTATAAAACTACCATTTTTATAAGAAAAAATAGGTTTTATTGTCCCAGCTAATAAATCGATAACACCAAGAGCATTCGTCCATGATTCTAATAAGAATTTCCGCTTTTTCGACATGTTATTTATCCATAAAGCCGGGCAAATATATGTTATTTTTTAGTCTCAAAACTATGTATAATTCAAGAATGGTTTTTTTTTTCGCAAATTAATTACTCTTACGATTGTTTCTACAAAATGTAAAAATTATTATTATTAGATAGTTTGTAAAAAGCACAAATAAATTTGTCACAATATTTTTGGACAAAATGATATTAAGAAACTTAATTGAATAAGATGTAATGGCAAAAATATTACAATTTTCATGTCATATTACAAGCGAGCAGTGAAACAAGTGCGAATCTTTTCGCCACCATTCTAATCCATTTTCAAAACGTATTCTATGTGAAAATTAAAACGATGACTCAATTTTTATAGTAAATCATATATATATATATATATACCATATATAAACAGTGGTTAATAGATCTTTATTAGATACACATGATTATATTTATCTGAAAAAGTATTGTTCAGTCAAGCTGATTTAGTAGGCGTTTGTAAGAAATGTTAACGAATTATTTTGCTTCGTCAAAAAATGCAACAAAACTATTCGGTAACAAAAATAAACTGTGATGAAAGGGTTTATCCTGATAAGTATAATCACAATGAAATGGAATTCAATGAAAATCTGATTAAAATTATGTTTAGCAAAACTCATATTACGGTCCATGTATTCCTGCTAACATTGCTATCAAATATTGTTTTGAAAGAAAAGAAAAATTTGAATTTTCACTGATATTTAAGTATTTCAGCTTCGATCTAACTGATAATAAAAATGGCACGAAAAAAAAGATTGAGACAAAAGTTGTGCTTCAGTCAAAGTATTTAATCTAACTTTGCCATTGTACAGCGATAAATACTGCTAAAGGAGTAAAAAAATTACTTACTTTCACTTTAATTCAACTATTTTGATTAGCATGAAATGCCGTTTAAACATTTATAACTACTCTACTTGAATTTAGGCTTAAATGTTGTTTCCTTTCAATTTAAATTTTAATTGTTTATTTTGAATAATTTTTTTCTTTTAATTTATTTAAAATTAAAATGAACTAGCTTAATCTATTGTATGCAACTGCGCAATTATTTAGTTTCCACAATAATGGTGTTCGTCGAACCATCCATTAAGAAGAAGTAAAATTATAAAATGAAGATGAGATTTTACTGCGTAGAAAAGGAATTCATGCCAACTTTTGAATTACATAAGCGCCGTATTAAAAGGGGAATCGAAGCCTTGCAGAGAATTTATTACTTATTATCCGATAGACACTATTAACCCTTTACCCTCCGAAAAGTAATAAGATGCATAATTGTACATATGCGTATAAAAATCTCTTTTAATGCGTGTGCAGCTCAAAAATAGTTATAGGTTTGTTATATTTTCTAAAAATTATTGGGTGAGTTGTTGTTATTAAACAGCCTATAGGAAAATTATAATCTAACAAGTATGTGAAAACTACGCAATCTTCAGAATGCGAATTAGACTCGACATAGGAGTGCAAAGAGTTAAGTATTGAAAGCGCCAGAAATTGAAGCAATTAAAAATCTCATAGTTGGGTATTTTCTTTAAAGAAAAGAAATCTTTCAACATTCGAATCATGAGATTCTTGGAAGATAGCGTCTTATAAGTTTTTATTCTTACGTTTTTTAGTTCATTATTGTAAACTAGTAATCAATTATTTTTGTAAACTGTATTTATTGTAAATTTTTATCAAGTATGCATTTGTAGAAGAACAAACATATACAAACATCTCTTCGTTCTATTGACATTTCAATTGGTTGGAACGAAGAAAACCACCTAAACGACTCGAACGTAGAAAGGTTTTTTTCTTCTTCTTCTTTTTTTTCCGATTATTATTCTAAAATCGACTGAAACATAAAAAATTCATTTCCTGAATATTGTCCTAAGACCAGTTCCTATGTTGAAAATCGCCAATGCTTTCTTTTTTTTTGGATAAGATATGTTTTATAAAGATTCACTTGCTGGATAATCGACGATCAATACGTTAAAAAAACTTTGCAAAATGCTCGACATTTTGCGCTCTTATACAAGAAAATTAGATTAAAACATTCTCTCTAATTTTTACCATTCTTTCAATCTTCAGAAGCATAAAGCATCTATTTTAATCAACATCATATTAAGTACTTTTACTCTCCAATTAATGTTTAGAAAATAAAAATGCCATAATTATTTGTATGATCTATATTTTTTACTTGAGAGTTATGACTTCGAAGATGTGTGTATGCATTCAGTAAAAAATTTGACCATGGTCTAATTATCAACGAAAGGCATTTCGTTATTCATGCTTATAATTCTGTAAGTCGAACTTAATTTTTGCATTTCGAATTATATGCAAGCTAGTATCACACGAAAAGTGATATACTTTCTTCGCAAAATTGCAGGAATTTCCGATTTTTTATTTAATTTTAAAGGTGTTTATTCTTTTTCTTAAAAAGAATAATTTTACAATGTTCTGTTTTTTCTTTGAAAAAAAATTGTTTCAGAACTTTAAATTCCAGTTACTTTTGGGAATTAAAAAATAGACTTTAAGGATTTTATTTTTCTCAGTGCTATAACATTAATGAAATCTTCGCAATTTCGATCGACATTCAATTTTAAATAAAAACTATAAAAAAAAATCTCTTTCTGGTTGATTTTTTTTGAATGAAATAATGGCTGGAATTCCGAAAATTTCTCCGAATCATCGCTTTTTCAGATAATTCTCACAGAAAAAATAAAGGGGTAGATTTAGAACTTTAAAAAGATTTTCATAGAAGATTTGTTTTCCCAACGATATCTGCATGTAAAATGTAACTGTTTCAAAAAGAAACTGCAACTCATATGCGATTATGCCCATAGTAACATTTTTATGTCTACGAATCGAACATGAAAATTTAAAAATAATAGTTAGGGACTTATTTAACATTCTGAACAACATTTATGATTTTGTCTTGAAACAAATACAGAAATAATAGTCATATGATAATTAATTTTCTTTTAACCGAGATGCAGTTCTCAGAAATATGATATTTAGAAAATTATTATCTGAAAACTGTCACTACTTTAGTATAAAGCAATAGTACTTTTTTTAACTTTTTTGAGTCACTTCGAATATTTAAGAGGCAAGAAATTCACAGGTGCGCCTGCCAAGACAATCCATTATAACTCGCAGTGTCACATAAAGTATCCGATACTTTACAAAAATCTTAAAAAGATTTATATCTTCTAAATGAATTCGACCAAAGACTGAATATTGTGCTCTGGCAAGCAATCTCAGCTGACGAACGTTATTTTTACTTCTACGGCAAGTGACTTCTCACGTGTTTAGCACGTCATTAATGATTCTGTGACAAAAGCATTTCGACATGCATGGCGCTTATTTCCAATACAAGTGGTAAAAATTATAGAAAAACTACTCAAAAATTAAGTACTGTTTTTAATTCAAGCAGTTTTGCCGTGAGCACAAAAATTTTATATAACTCGTAATTACAATTTCAGGCATAAGCTTTATTCCTCAAGGATTTGATTTCATGCAAGACAACATCATTTCAATCCGGAAAAAACCCATGCCAACCCCGTGTTACATCCCATGCCTCACACCAATGCAAAATATTGGGAAAATCTTCCTGATATGTTAACAGACAGTGAAATTTCCAGAAGCATGTGACAGATCTCCAAACGATTTATAAAAGGAAGGAAAGGAATCCTGTCTTCTTTGCGCTGACAGAGTTACGATCGGCAATTCCGAATGTTGTTAAAACCAAATGGCGAAACCAGATGGAAATTGATGATTGTAACGAGCGATATTATCGAGATACTTAGCCTAGAGAACTTCCTCTGGTTTCGCGTCATTGTCATTTTTGTTATTTTTCCTCCGCTGCTTCTTTTGTTTTTTTATCTTTCCAAAGGTTATCTTGGATACAAAATCCATCCGCTCTAAATCCTATCTTGATATCGGTAAATCTCTTGATAGGATGATCGGAAGGTCATAACTGCATAATCCTCGTGTCTTCTTGTAGGTCAAGATCACTGGCATCGTCTGAACTGTTTTTTATAACCAATCAAGGTTCCCCAAACTTCCTGATTTAAGCAAAAAGCCTTTTTTTTTTGATGAATCGATTTACCAAAACTGACCCAACATCTCTTTATCGTAAAGATCTCCCCTAATGTAAAAAGCTAACATACATTTAATGTATTTAATGATTTTTAATGTTTCACAATTTAATATGTAATGTAAAATGTAATGTTTCTTTTTTCTGGACTAATATGCCTTTTCTCTAGAGGGTTCTTTTTTCGTTTGCAAGTGTCCAATGTCATCAAGTGTCGTTTGTTATTCGTGCTAGATGGGGTTGTTTTCCGGCTGCCCCATCAAGTTTCCCACTTGGCTTCTGGCTATTTCCGGATGTTGCTGGCATCTCTTTATCGTAAAATAAATTATTATTCTTCCGTTGATCTGCCGTTGTGAATAATCAGATCATTGTAATCGTCGCAGAATACAACCTCGAGATTCTGATGGATCTACAAGTTTTACAACTTCATAAATACAGAAAACCTATTTTTACTCTCTCGCGTACGAAGTATATACAGAGAAACCATTGTAATCACCAAAAAATCGCCTCGAGATATTGAATCTCCACGTCTCACTGTGTTCGAAAAACACAATTTTGGAATATGTATATCAATAAACCTGTGTAACTTTGAGCATTGTAAATCAAAATCTTTTTGAGATACAAAGATGAAATGTGAAATATGACTTTAAATTTGTAGGTTTTCATCGAATTTTAAACGAAATCCATTTGAAGGAAATTTCTTTGTCCGGCTGTCCAAGTGAAACTGAACACGATAACTACAAAACGTTAAGACATATTTATTGATATAATTTGGTACATGGATTTAACACTAAAAATGTTCACACATATTAAATTTATAACCAATAAAGTTCTACAAAATGTTGTCCATCTGTACTTTTATATGGGTGTAGAGCAATAATTCTAAAATTTAATTTTTTAAATAAACGTGGTATTTGATTTTTAACATTGCAATTAAATTTAAATTCTAAAATTAAAATTCCAAATTTTAACTTTAATTGGTCGGTAAGAAGTTTCAAATACATATTCGACCTTTTGTTATTTGTGTATTGAGCGTTTGAAAGCGATCAATCACGAAAAAAAAATAATAAAATACCACCAAGGATCGCACATTACATATATTACAAATAATAGATAAAATTCTATAAAATGTGTTTTTAAAAAACGTTTGGGATAAAAAATTTTGTCAATTACGTACTTTCTCCTTATATACTTTGTATAGGAGAAATTAGCCGAATTGAGTTTAAAATAAATGACTACAAATGTATGAAACTGTTTTTTTATGAAATAAAAACGTTTTTTTGTTTCTTTTTCATAAATTGAGCAGAGTGGTAATTTTCAAAAACTAATAACTTAGTCCAATACTTGCCAATCCAATTTACTTTTTTTCATTCAATATACTTTCTTGTTCAGCAGTCGCTTTTTAACGTTTTGTTTTGCACATCATGCGATTTGATCGTTAAGCGAGGATTGTTATATTCAGTTCAAAATTCGACACTGATCTATTCTTTTCATGCTAAAATTGTGAACTGAGTATTATCAGTTCAGCATTTTACGGTTTCAAGTTATCGCCTTCAATTCACTTGGAAAGGCAACTAGGAAACTTTGCCTGAATATATTATGTTCAAAATTTTATTTTAAAGAAGTCTACAAAGCTTGTGGAAAGACCACCATCCTTCTAGTTCAAAGTTTGTTTTCCTTTGAACCGATAAATCAAACAGAAATAATTCCAAAAATCTGTTTTTTAAATTCACGGAAGTCAGAATCGTGAAGATTTGCCAGTCCCTTCTAATTTTATGATTACTATTATAATTTCTTATAATTTAATAATTTTATACTTCTTTCACGAGAAAGTAAAAGTAGGAAATAATAAAAACCCTTATTTTATTTTTAAAAATGGTTTTTAATAAATTTATTTTGGATTTTTTAAAATTATTTATTTTTACATGATATAAAATGCACTTAAACTTTTGCTTAGTTTTGAATCGTCGTTTTTTCTTAAATACTTATCTGGAATCGAAACAGTTTAATTCTAACTACGACATTAAAAAAGATGCAATAGGCACGTTATTAATACCTACCAATTCAGAAACACTGCTTTTGTATTATGAAACTGTTTTAGTTTGTTTAGTTAACTGCTTATATTTAAATATGAATGTGCTTTTTGAATCTTAGTAGCAAGCACTTTAAAATCATCATTTTTCATGCAAAAAAAAAAAAAAAAAAGGATTTCAAGAGATGCTAGATATTTTTTGTACTTTTGGCCGATGATATTTTTTTTAAAAAAGCTAATTACTTCGGAAAGTAATCGCTTATTATTGTTTCGATATATCTTTTAAGGTGAAATCATTAAAATACTTTGACATTGTTTGTTTATACTGTTTATTTGAAACTGCATTCCTTGAGCACTGGAGCGGAACAAGTAACATTTGGAGAATAATAATAATAATAATAAAAAGAGGAAAATAAAGCACATAAACGCAGTAAATGGCAATTACTTAATGTTTTAATGTTACTTCAATTACTTAAATGTTTGGATTCGACATATTTTTTTTAAATAAAGTGCTCGTAAATTATTTTTAATTTATTTTTTATTTTTAAGTCTAAAGTTATTCAATGTTACCTAAAAAAAACTAAGTGCGATTTTTATATTTTTAAATATTGTGAAAATAAAAAATGAGAATTATTTTTTTGGGAAATAATTAAGTTTTTATTAAGTTCAATTTGATATCAAAATCCATCAGAAAAACTCTAAGGGAACATAATTAAGAAAATTAAATCTCTGGTGAGAATTTATTCAGTATATTTTATCCTACATTGTATATATGGAATACTTCATTTTACCTATTTTAATAACTTTTGAATGATCCAATAATTATACAAAATTATTTACTTTTTGTATTTTTTTTTAAATTTGAGAAGAGGAAGTTTTAAAGAAAATAATAATCAAACAAATCATATCTTCAGTCAATTATTTAAAATAGGTGAAAATTAATTTTTATCTTTTCTGCCTTTTTTACTGTCATTTATTTACGCATCAAATGTTGTCTTTGCCATCTGACTTAGATTCAGAATGACAAAACTTGACTCGAAATAGTTCTTTGGCAACTTGAAAGCTGCAAGTAAATATAAAATTATTCAAAACAATCACACCGATAATAAAAGCTTATAGTTTCTTTGAAAATGATGCAAAACAAAACCAGTTTAGTAGGAGTGATCCCCCCCCCTAAACTTTCTGGCATACCTTTTAAGCTATTATCCTCTCTGCCCCTACATAAAATTGTGGGCCTTCGGCAAGACAACGTACGACGCAAGTACTGCGATTTTTATTTTCAGGGACCCGCATTTTGTACTTCGTAATGAAAAAAACAACAAAAAAAAACAACAACCTGCATTTGGATTTTTTTTTACAACTGATTAAATCTAAAATTTGAAAAAAAAAAAAAAAAAAACAAAAAAAAAACCCTGCAATTTTATTATTAAGATTGCATTACAAATCTGCATATTTTCTGATTATCAAATGCATTCGCGAATGTGCATACTGACAGATAGTCAACTTTTTAACAGATTTAGTTCAAAATTTTACAAAAATATATACTTTAGATGCTAAATGTGCTAATTAGGTACAAATTTATCCAATTTTTTTCACATTAAACATAGTTTTTTTTTAATTAAGTTCCCCACTTGGACGTTTCGATTTATATATATATATTTCCTATCGAAAGATGCCACGAGTAGAAAAATTTTAAGAGTTTGCATTCATCTCACGAAACCAGTTTCGTTTCTTCTGAAATTCATGTCAAATATTTTCGAGCTGCCATCTGCAGGAGATAAAACCAACAAATAAGTGATCTCTTTATTTCATCAAAAGGAAGGAACTGAAGAAAACTGTATTAAAATTCTTTAGTTTGATAAATTTAAAAACAAACATACTTACGAAACCGTGCTTAAAATTTTAATATTTTTTTATACTAGTTTCAAAATATTTTGATATTACATTATTAAAAAAAATTCAAACTCATGTATGTTATAAGTTGATTCTGATATATATATTGCGTAACACTATTTTTTAAAATGCTCCTGTGTTTTTCTATTTTACAGAAATTTAAAAGCTATAATACAACGTAGAAATTTCCGAAAATGCATTAAAAAAACTGAATTCGAAAACAATGTACGTCAATTCATTAATGTTGAGAAAATAAAGAAATTTTTTGAAACACGGTAGTTTAATTACATGTTTAACATTACTACAAAAAATATGGTGAAACTCAAAAAAATTCAAACTTATACCTGACACTTTCCAAATTGCGTTTCATGGGGAAAATTAATATGTGCGTTTATTAATTAATTTGTATTCCCTACTGCCTGCCATCTTGTTGTTTCTAATCTCATAATACAGAAAAGTTTATCACGTGTACTTTCATGTCCTTGATTTCGGTATAAAACACATGTTTTGGATGTACTTATTCTAATAAGAATTATTACCATAAAGTTTGCAATTATTGGCAATTCTGTGAAATATCTATTAACTTCCTGCTTCTGAATGGGTAATATCCACTGCTTTGCAAAGTTATGATATGTGGCAATAACAGTAAAAAAAAACTTTCAACGATTTTATTCTATTAAATTGTCACCAGTCAGCACAATGGCAACTGTTCTCACATGCTTTTTTTTAATGATGATTGCAGGTGATCACGTACCTGATGGGGATGCTTCATAACCTGCACGTGACATCGGCCAAGATCGCTATCTGCACCCCCTCCCTCTGTTCTCGAGAAGACATCAATAAGCTCACGCAAATCAGTGAGTTTTTTTTTTTACATTTTTTTTTTTTTTTTTGCTCTTGCTGGATTTTCTGCTGCTTGTGGCGTAAAACTGAGCCTGTTGGGAGGCATTAGTTACTATCAGCTAGTTAGTCATTTCAGAGTTCAGCGAACAGATAATTAAGAATGCCAAATGAAATAAAATTGTCTTCATTTCCAACCAGATACAATTATACCTGCATCACAGTTTTTCGTAAGGCTTCAAGATATATTGTGGTTACATTTCTTTTTATTTTTTACTGTAACCATGTTTCATTTTTCTACCGATAAAATGAAGGAACGGTAAAAGATATTCAAAGAAAATTAATCAAATGTATATATTTATTATTTATTAATATTAATTATTATTTTTCTTGTATATATCGAGCTTCCTTTTAATAGAAATTTGCTTAATCAAAAACTGTTATTCTTTGGATGATTAATTTATAAAGACTAGAATTTGGTTCTTTTCTAAGGAAACATTATGCGAAATTTAATTGTGGCCATTACAAGATAAGTAAATGCTAATAATATTTCTTTTAATTTCGATAATTTGTCAAATGCCAAAAAGACATTAGATATAAATTTTCACATATCACAAAGTCAAAATAAGACGTTATCTGCATGAATTAATTGCGTTGGCAACAGGAGCTCAAATTGTTCAGCTCAAATGCATTCTACTTGTAATGTTGGCAACAGCAACTAAAAATCCAGTACATAAGGCGAAATTTTGTTTACATTGAGGCCAGTGCAAATAAAATTCGTTTGCCGCCGATCAGAAGTTAAAATTTTGAATTCTATTAATCGCAAAAAATATGAATTTCTAGTTTGAGTATTTTTTTCCTGTTAGAGTTCGCAGAGCATGAAATATAGGGCAATTGAACACTGTACCAAAAATAACGATCCGTATTAAAATTACAAAACTATTGAAGATGAAAGTTGCCCCAAATATGGATACGACGCTATTTCAAACAGTATTATCTCTGCAAAATAGGAAAGTATAGAAAATCTGGTTATCAGAAGAAATGCCGGACAAGTTTATAATTTTCTGATATCACACTGTACGATACAATTACACAACTTTCATGTTATTTCTCAAGAATCTGTATTTGAAATCAGATCAATCTATATTTATAAAAGGAAATATTTAACTGTATGGGTGTATTTATTGTGTCCAAACAAATTAATTCTCTCTTACAGTGATGAAATGTTTCTGTTAATTTTGTAAAAATGACTCAATAAATCTCGAAGCCCAAATTTTAAGATTTCATGAAGAAAATTTTTTAGTTAATATTTTTTTTATTTATAGGTGATTATTCGCACGTATTTCGCCATATATTATTTCTAATGGAAGAGGGAAACTAGTACGCCATCGAACTGAACAAAAGAGAGAGCTAGACAAATTTCGCTCTAGAAAAATTTGTTTTGAATTTTTGACGTAATTTACTAAATGTTAAGAAATTATTGAAATGAAAAATTTTTAAAATAAAGCTCCTGCAATCGACTTTCTAAATCTTTTATCATTCTCTTTTTTTTTTACGAAAAAAAATGAAATTACATTACTTTAAACGAAAATTTCTAATTTAAAAAGAGAACGATTCAAACATTCTTTTTCACTAATTTTTAATTGTTTTTTTTTGTCGTGAGTTCAAATATTTTTATTTATTTATTTATTGCTGATCCATGATAGAAAAACGAATTCTTTGGGAAACATTTCCGCTGATTTGGCAAGCAATCAATTAAATAATCAATAATCATGATAAGTATTTTTATTACATTATAATTCTAATAGCATGGTTTGCATGAAATTTTCTAAATTCATTGTCTTTATTGACCAAAAATTCAAATTAATGGACCAAAAATTAAGTAGAAAACAAAAATATTCTATTTAAAAATTTATCAAATGATTATTATTATTTTTTTTAATTCTTGCTTCAACTTTCAGAAATATATTAATTCCTGAGCTAAAAAATAAGTTATATTTCCATCCAGTTTTTAAATTTTGGGATTCGATTGATAAATAACATTAATATATCGCATTATAAGAATTAAAACAATGTAGAATAATAAAACTTTTAAAATGAACATATTGCTTAGTTTTTGCACAAAGAATAAGCAAATTATTCATTCTTTATTGGAAAACACATGATCAATCTTCTTATTTCACTGTAAAACATTACTGTTTATCTTCTAATCGTAATGCAAAACATATTGAGAAATTCTGATACCAAATTTAAACAAAAATGTTTTAATTGGTAATAAAAATTTCATTTTTCCGCAAGAAGACTTTAAAAAATAGAATATGATGAACAGCGCTCAAGGATATAAATAGCAGTTAAACGTAAATTATACAACTAAAAAAAGTAATTGTAATTTTCCAAAGAAAAATGAATTAAAAATGTGTAATAAAGAAAATTGCATTTTATTTAAGAACATTGACTAAGACAAGAATTTAAGAACATTGACTAAGACTATTCAACATTTTGTCCTAAAGTAGAACATTTAAACATAGATACCTACCTTAATAAGGCTTTTAACAGAATGACAAGGCAAGTTTGGTATTGAACAAACTTTTTATTTTCCATGTCTATTGCTTAACATTCTTCTCGTTCAAATATTGCATTTAAATGACATTCTGGACAACAAAATTTGTGGCTCCTCCTTGTTGTGTTCGTGCATCAACAAAAATAAAATGCAGACAAACTTATTATAAAATTAAATCTTATTACATTATAGATAATATTATCAAATTTACATCAACTTATTTTCATTCAAAATTCTAGCATCGTTTTTAAACAATAAATTAAAAGTTCCAAAAATATCAATGTTGCCAATCTGAATTTCACAACTATTTACAAAATAAAATTTATAATTATTTAAATAATCGTTTGCTACTTTTAAATAAAATATTTACGATTTGTGTCGCAACATATACTCCACGATTTATCTCGCAACATCATCATTGAATTTGTTGCAATTCATTAACCAAATTATTTTTTAGTAGATAATTCGATAATATATTTTTTTCTTATGGCATCATAATATTACCGTCAAAGTCATTATAATGAAATAGAGAATTTAATTTAAACCTAATTAATTTTCTAATTTTTGTCTGAAAATAGTCCATGTTGACTACAATCCAAAATGTTCTCACAATATTTCTGAACCAATTTTCATTTTTTATTTAATTATTTCTAACAAGGGCTTAAGAAAATTACTGATTTCATGGTTCCCACACCAAGAACGAAGAGACAAAAATTATTAACACCTGCCCATCTTTTTAAAAGAGATCTTAAATTCCCTTTATCTGAGCCGACACGTGGCAAAAAATCCCTGTCGGAGTCTCATAGTAAAATCTTTCAAGGGACAAATTTCGCTCGTCTTTGCTTTTGTGTCACGATGTAAGCTAACATACTGTCTTATCGCTTCTCCCTTGTACATAATATGCCTGCCATGCAAAAGAAATTAAAATTAAAAATTTCAAAAGTTTCTTATTTTCAATCATGCATCTGCAAAATTATGTATATTGTTACGAAATTTTACCGGGGTTCGTTTGGATAGTGGAAGTTATATGGTGTGGAGAACGCTCAATCAGCAGGCAGAAGTAGAATAAAAACAACGATGTTTATTTACACGAAGACACACAGGACAGCACAAAAAGGACAACTATATACAGCACAGAAGACGATTATCTTCAACAGAGACGTGTAGCATACAACAGCATACACAGCAGCATACAACAAGAATCTACTGCAGACAAGCAAGTTCAGCACTAGCTTGACTCCATCGCTTCCGACTACTCTGTCTTCGACTTCTGCGACTCGGACTCCGCTGCTCACGAACTCGGACTACTCTGTCTGGCAGCTGCAGCCCCTTTTATAGGTCTCAGGAGGCGGGGCTAGAAGCCTCTCAACCAATCAAGAACGTTCGAGGCGTATCTTGGTCCCTACTAGACGGATCGGGAGAATTCTCGATGTTTCGGGTATTATCTATTTTGGCACCAAAGTCGCCAAATTCGTCTCCAAGTCGCCAAATGGTCGCCAAGTTTGTCGCCAAGCTCTGGGACCTCCGACGTTACACACGGACTCCGTCCCATTCAGATGACTGAAGGGATACAGTTCAGGGAAGCCGAATTGCTGGTTTGTAACAATATAAATATGGAAACTCTTTTGTTTTTGATATCAAAATGCTTCATTCTATATCACCATACTTCTACCAGTTTTTGTTCATTTATGTGAAATTTTGTATATTTCATACACTAAGCGAATGAGTTCACAAAGAATGTTTTCATTTTTTCAAATTCATGTTGTTTTCATACTTTCTCGAAATTTGAAAAAGAAAGAAAATATTGCCACTATTTTATGAGTTACTTTCATCTTGTTATTTTAATAGAAAAATATTTGGGTCAACTTTTTGTTTTTCAAAATTCCGTTACCAGTGTTATATGTTTTGATCAATGATCGGAAACGTAGTATGCACATGAGTAGGATGAATTACCCCTTAAAATGTGAAACAAACGGTAACTCAGCACACTAAGTGAAAAAAATTTTTTTCCCCCCCTACTTTAGTTCCAGAGAAGCTTGGACTTGACTGGAAGTTTGAAGTGAGTCACTGCGAGACGCAAGAACCTCTGCACTTGACTCAGTCACAACTCACTGTCATGTAAGTCACATAATTTTCCAATTTATTTGCAAATAAAGTAACGTTTTTTTTTCCGATATACGGCAACGTGTATGTATATCTAAGAAAATATACTAATTGTTCATTGAAGTTGAAGTCAAAGGCATCAAATTCGATATATATTCCCTGAATCTCCTATCAGAGAATGAATGGTATAAAAAGAATATCATATTAGTTAATATTCATCATTGGGTTTAACTTGAGAACAGGGTCTTGTCGTCAAAAATGTGTTAATTTCGCCAATTTTAATATTTTTTAATCTTAAATTTAGAGATTCGACATTTGGAAAAAATCATATCCGATGGCTATCATTAAATGTTCTTAAATTTCACTAATCATTTTCTGAAGCAGAAACTTGTTGCCCTATAGGTATTAATGTTCATTTAATTTAATTTGATTTATAATTAATGAGAAACATAATGATTCATAACGTCGTTCATGAAAATCCTATTATTCTATTTATGAGCTTTTAAATACGTTATTCATTGTGATATATATAAAGATGAATAAATTCAATAAAATAGAATAAATATTTTATTTCTAAACATTTTTTTTTGGAAAAAGCAATTTTGTTTTCATCGGTATACACTCGCGTGTTTTAGCATAAATTTCAGTACTTCATATATAACGAGGAAATTTTAATAACTATTAATTAACTAACGTTACTAAAATTACTATTTCATTAAATTGTGATGGAAATTGTAACAAATACGACAAAGGAAATAATTTTGAATCGAGGGCATAGAATGTCAATTGCATTTTGTCGAAGTTTTAAAATATTTCCTTTATATTTATTTTTACAATTACAATTTCTAGGAATAAATTTTAAAACTTCCATTACAGAAGATGCTGAAGAATCTTGCGCTGGGATTAATTATTAAATCTAATTCAAACAGAGCTCCAAAATTTTTCTTTCGTTTCCTTTATTTCTATATCCAATGGTTCCAATTTTGTATTAGTAATTCTCTTATGACAGCAATATAAAATAAGAAAACAGTGAAAAATAAAAGATAAAATGTTAATTTGAATTTGTTTAAAAAGGTTATTAAATAAATGATTTGTTTAAAATAAATCAAATTTATTTATAAAGTTTGGAGATTTACGATTCTCTTATTCTGAAGAGTTATAAGAAGAAAAACGCTTATAGCAAAGGAAAGTGTCAGTTAAACCCAAATTAAAGAAACCCAAGTCAAACCCAATGAAAGGAATCTATTTTCATTCACATTATTATAAATGGATACGAATGTAAGACTTAGAGATATGAAAATAACACGATTTGATTATTTTTATAATTTTAGTTATTTGAAAAGTGAAATGAAAAACAATTTTTAAATAAGGCCAAAATTAAAGTCTATTTTTAAATGTAAATGCAAAGATTGTATATCAGTGTGATTTAAAGGAAAAATTATTTTTAGTCATTATTATTTTTCTTTGTTTCTTGACAAACTTTTTTTCATGTTAATATTAATGGTTTCACTCGTTTATAACAACCTTTAAGAATGACTAGCCTATAATAATATTCAAGACTGTATTATTAGGATCGTGAAGGTGCATGCCATTTAATGAATTCTCATCTGACAGAAATGTTCGCAGCTTATAGCAAAAATGTGTTTTTTATGTCCTTCACTTTTGACCCTACTTTGAATAATAAAACTGAGTTTCAAGAGTTAAAGATTCCCCATACAAAAGTGGTGCTTAATTTTATGACTAAAAGAAATGTCCCGTCTTAAGAAAGAAATCACTCTTATCCTTTGGATAGTCTATTTTTTAAAATTATTCTAAGTAGAAAAAATGAAGAAACAAACAAACAAAAACAATAAAAAAAACCTTTAAAAAGCGGTACAACGTCGAAAATATTTCCCAGGCATGCGAAATACCCTTTTGATGAATGTGGCAATAAGGAAAATTCAGGTGCTCATGGTCAACTGCGACGTTCTAAATCTTCCACCTGTGGATCACGGGTAAAAATTATGGGCATGTTAATGGCCTTATTTTGGTAGGGATAGGGTTATTCATTTGAAGGAACATTCCATCTTGCAAAAAGCTGCGAAATTCTCCTGTTTTGTATATCTGGGTTCTATGTGTCACTCACAAATTTTACTGCTTTTTTATTCACATTTATTGCTAACGTTGATCATTAAAAATGTATGAGCTGAGATTTTCAACTTCTGAAGCAATCGCATAATATTTACAAAATTATGTTGCCAATGACGAATGTCTTTTGAATGATAAGAAATATTTCTTAATAAAATGACCTTCTGGATCTTTATTCATTAAAAGTTGTTACACAATTAAATAGAATTATTTCTCTAAACCAGTTTTCTTAATAATTTAAAAGCGATTTGTCAGCGTAGAACACAGAAAATTCTCTGGGGCTTTGTTAAATATCATTATCGATCATCCATATTTACCGGCAGTCTCCCGATATTTTTCAGCCAAGATATTTCAACTTTCGATATAGCTCATTACTCCTACTTTAATACTTCGTTCAATGATTTTTTTTGTTGAAATAAATAAATAAAATGGTTTTTAATTTTAAGCGGCAGGATTTTTGAACTGCCTTTTTATAGAGATATTTTTATTACTATATATTTAATTGATTTGAAGGCCCGTCTTAAGATTAATGGTCGTTCATCAAAGTTGAATTTTTGGTACGACTTATTTATAAATTCACGTAATTATAATTTATTTTTTGTAATTTTTATAGCAACTCTAAAAGTTGTTTATTAACGTATCTTGCATCCATCCTAGATGGCGGACTTGTTTAGAAATTTTGCAAGAAATCAGATGTAAATCTCATCAATTGAAACTACCGTAATGCTTTAAAATGTAAATATTTTAAAGGTAAATGGATGTTTTAAAAATATGCGATTACAAAAAATATAAGCTTCGATGTCGAGAGAATTTTGAAAGTTTTTATTTATTAATAAATTTAATGAAAAAGATTTAAAAAGACTAATTTTTACTAATTATGCTACAACTAAAAGATACAACTTTTTAATTATTTTATGCTTTTTTAGTCTTTAACTTATAATTCTTATTATTAACTTATAATAACTGTAAATATTATAGAATCTCATAAACAAATTTTTCTCAAATTCACTAAAAGATAGCACCACTCGGATGGATTCACCTCCTAATGTTAGGAGGTAAGAAAAAGATTTAAAAAGACTAATTTTTACTAATTATGCTGCAACTAAACGGTACAACTTTTTAATTATTTTATGCCTTTTTTAGTCTTATAATTCTTATTATTAACTTATTTATAACTGTAAATATTATGGAATCTCATAAACAAATTTTTCTCGAATTCACTAAAAGATAGCATCACTCGGATGGATTTAAAACTTAATTAAATTAATCAGATATCTGATGATTAAGTTTTGAAAATAAATGAATATTGAAAAACTACATTTACACCATGAATTCATAATTGGACAAAATTTCCTAATTCTAATGTATTAAAAAGCGAATTAAACGTGATAAAATTCTTACTTCGCGAAGATAAAACAAGAATTTGAAAAAATGTTTGATTTTTTTTTTCATTTCACTCGATTGTGTATTGTATTGTTTTATATTCATATTCATATTTGATTCATTCATTTTATATTTATATTCATATTTGATGAACTGAATTTAATTCTCCACTTTTCTCTTCATTATTTTGCCAAATATTAATTCTCATCATGACGGTTTCCTTGCAGGTGCTTGATGGGAGTGTTGGTGTTTGCCGTTCTCTTGGGGACGGCGGTGGACATGCTGTGTCCCGCAGGCGACACTGATTACACCACTGTCAAAGGTAAGGTCGTCATTTCTTCACTTTGAATTCCTTTTAATATTTGTACACAGCTCAGTGCTATTAAATTTATTTTAGTAAAATCAGTGAAAAATAATTTAAAGAATATTCGAACCTCAATTGCAAAATATGGTAACATGAGGATGTTTTAGACTTGTTTCGGCCGTGTTTATATATATATATATATATATATATATATATATATATTGATTCACCACAATTAATAACTATTGAATTGAAAGTATTTTAGTAGTTGCATTATCATTGAAATCATGGGTTAAAATTTGATTACCTTAACATATGCATATGTTTTAAACTTCTCGTGAACTGTATTCATTTTCCTAATTTCCCTCCTTATTACTCCAATTTTTATTCTTATTATAAGAGGAAATAGTGGAAGGGTAATTTTTTAACCTCTGGAGTTAAAAGAAATCTGCTTTTGACTGTTGGAGAGCTGACAAGAATTTTAAGGTTAAAGTTTAAGGTGAGAATTATCTACATGATTTCCTATTTTATAAAGAAGATTCCCAAATGAAATGAATGAAAAATAAATCATTAATGTACTAAAAAAATAATGTACTGAAATATGAAACCGCATTGATCAATTATTTATTACAAGGAGGGCTTCATAATGTGCATTGCCTAGGGTCACATATGCGTAAATCCACTTGTGGAATGGGATTACATATGATCACAAACCGGGAGAGATTATATAACTTAGTAGGTATAACTATAAAAGTGATGTAATTCAGACAAAAGGGGTCTAGTATGTAGAATTATTGGCTAGTATCGGCATGATTTATTGGATAAATGTCATTTTTATAGAATCAAATTTTTTTTCCTCTGTAGCTACCCTCATCCAAGGTATGAAAGCATTTTCTTTCCCTGCAAATGCCCGCAGATTGTCGGAGTACACGTGCCCAAACGAGCCCCTGAGCTTTGCTTACGGACTCATGTTCATCGTCTTTTATTGGGTCTCCATCTCTAACACATTCATGTACGTCAACTACGATGTCACCTGTAAGTAGTTTCATATCTCTGACATTATTATGTCTTTTTCCGTTTTTATCTATTTTTTCCTCATTTCATGTCTGTAAAGGTGGGATTTAACGATCGATTTTTTGCAAAAATTCGTCAATATTTCGCCAAGTTCTTGATGTGCTAGAATTTTGAAAATTTGAACACTTATGTGCTTTTTTTTAAAGTTATTGTGTTTGTGGACAGACATAATTACAAAAAATGTGTATTTGGAACTCAAGCTATCCTAAATTATGGATACCTACTTCAATCTTGAGGTCAAATCTTTTGTCAATTACAGTGCTTTTTCTATGTTTACTTTATGTAACAGAAACTAACTTTTACCTTATGCAACAATGGATATTGTTGCATAAAGTAAGCTTATGAAAATATCGAAAGAATTAGGATATTCTGTAGCCAAGAACTTCAAGGTCATGGAATGACGCCTTCGATGTGAACGCTTTTCCTGCATATTTTCTGGCTTTTAAAGCATTCCAAGGACGTGTTTTTTTTTTTTTTAACTGCGCTTTAAAAATCTGTCATGCACCGCCCACTCCTGATGTATCCTCGGATCCGATCGAGAATAATTGATTGGGGTCGCGAGATGCATACGACAGTTGGTAATTAATGGGGGTCAACTCGCCAAACGATTAATTATTCCGCGCCCCGAGAAACGGGAGAAAATCGTATTGAGTGCCGAAAGCATTTATTTTGTCCACTTCCCATATAAAGAGCAGTTACTTGTGAATATATTTTAAGTATCGTTGGACGACTTCAGAAGATTCCATAATTTTATTTTAGCAGTGAACGGCGTCATTTCGACATTGTAATCTGGCAACACAAATTCACCTTTCCTCAACATTCGGTTGAATTTGGAATAGCATTAATTTGAGTAAATGGATAGATTATATCTTGAAGCATAAAAATTAAGGCACTTTACATTAGATATCAAATTAATTTTAAAACTATTAAAAATATAAAAATAAACCGAAAAATTATTTTAAAAAATATAGAAAAGAAACATTTTATAGACAAATTCTTATAGATTGATTATTTTGCCATGTTCACCACATAATACTTTAAGGAGTTATTAATGTATTAATTGCAAAGAATATACCTTCTCTCAGCCAGGAATCTGAATGACCTGATAGCAACGAATAATAATTTCGGCTTTGTGACTGACATATGAGACCTATTATAAGTGGCACATACCATAATCTATCAGAGAGGAGAGACGCTTGTATATATTTTTAAACGTAAGTTTGCAGATGAGTGGTCGACAAAAAGATAAATTGAGAATTTAATTTCGATTTATCTTTCCACTGAAGATCATGATGCATGCATGTGGACAAAGGAGAAATGTCTGTTCGCACCAGCACACAAGAGCGAAAATGCCAGAAGTTTTTTTCTAAGAGATTATTATGCATGTGTTTTTCGTCACGTGTCTATCCAAGAAAGGGAATCTTCTGCATATTTGGAAAGAATGCCGTGTGGAGGAGATTTTTATTCGTTCGGTTGTAGCATTAGAATTACAGAATCATCTATTTCTCCAAAGCGAGTGTTAGAAATGAAAGAGGGATTTAGATCAGGAAGAAAAGGACATTTTTTTTCGAATAAATTATTATCTTAAATTAAAAGATAAAAATCAGGAATATCTTTTATTAAACCTAATCAAGATTATTAAGGATTCATATTAGATTAAGAGGTATTATTGTATATATGTTTTATACTTCCTAAATCGACGCTAAAGGAGACGACCATATTGGCTCTATGCTGGGCATGACGCAGTTGCTAGTTGGATATTTTTGACGCTATTTTTTTTTTTTTGATAATATTTAGGTTGAAGGGGGTTTTTAATGTTTCATATGACAAACCTCATGGTTGAGTTTAAAAAAAAAGGATAACTTTTGTAAATTCAATTTAAAAAATACTAAGAATATAAGTATAATTCCCAGAACATTAAATTTTAGTCTCTTTCAACACATCACATACTTGAGAAGCTGACGTATAGCAGATAATGCCATAGGACTCGACTCCATTAGGGAAGTTCAATTATACAATAAATAGAACAAGTGTACAGTTATAAAAATATGTCTTTAATAGTTATCACAATTCTATGATTAAAAATACTTTATCGAAAATTCATAAACAGCAAATTATTATGCAAGAGATTTAATTGAAATCAAATGCAAATAATATTCCTGAGGGATCCAGTAATTGCTAGAAGAGGTTAATTAAAAATTGACATAGGATCCGATTGCGATTTTATAAGAATAAAACCTGACCTTTCGAAAGTAGTTAAAAAGAAATATGCTTTCCCTCGCATTAATTATAAATCTTAATAATTGCTGGTATGTATTATTATCTATATTTTTTATATTTATGTTTTACTATAACACAAAAGCTTTATCTGCGTATTAACTAATGATATAAATCGAAAAAGTCTTACTTTTTACTTTCTCATACAAGTATAGAGGAAATTTTGTAATCATCAAAAAATTCGAACTCTAGATTTTGACGAATTTTTACGTTTTAGACCTCCCTGAGTTCGAATAACAAATTTTTAGCGTTATTTCTATCTGTCCTTCGGCCTGCCGATCTGTGATAGCCATCATGGAGATTAATTAGTTATAATTTTTTTTTGTATTTCAAAATAGGATAAGAATAGTTTCTGTGCTCAAAAATTCTACACATTAAAATTTCGATTTATTTCAAAGAATTAAAAATTCTAATCGAAATTTTTAAAGCACCTTTCGAAATGAGCAGTTATTATCCAAAAAATAAGCATGTGCTTAATATAACAATTTTTAATCTCATGGTCTACCATATAGAAATATAATCTACGATTTCTTCACTATGGAAATCTGATGATGTTACTTATAGAGAGTAGGAGAGCCTATAAACATTTTCAAGTTAAAATACCGTCTTGTGGTTTTAGATTTACATAAAAGCGACAAGAATTTTTCAAAATGAAGTGCTTAGTAACTGTTGAATGTTACGAATGAAGTTACGAATGACGTTTCTGTTTCTCTTTCGTAGCAAATTTCCTGGAAGCCTTCAAAGTGACCCAAGCAATGTTTTACGAGATCGTACTCAACCGAGTGCTTCCTCTGCAAGTTCTGTTCTTCATTAGGTGCGTATCTACTTTCTCACTTATTCATTTCTTTCAGAATAAGAAATGATAAGATATTTATAGATAATAGCAAATATTTATTTTAGTTATCTGAAAGATAAATTAACTACAATCCTCGCAAGTCTGTCGGAAACAAAATTGTACATCTTAAAAATCTCAATTGAGTACCTGATCTATCTATTAATTATTATTAAGTAATTATCTATGAATAATAGATAATTATTTATTATCTTTAGTTATAATAATGAAGAATATATACATTAATGATGCCTAGATTTGTTCAGTCATTTCTATTTTTGCTAATAATGAAAGAGTGTGTGTTTCCAGTGGTACTCTATAGGCCAGACTGTTTGATTTGGAGCCTCGAACTTGGCATATATATACTTTAGAGGATGAAAATGTGCATGTTGGAGCGATTTTTTTGAAACTTTAATTAAAATTTAAATTGATTAAAAATTAAGCGAATTTTTGGAATTCTTTTTGCTATAACTTCTGAAAATATTATTACATAAAAATAAATGTATACAGTTTAAAAATTTTAAAATTAGTATCATTAAAATTTTTTAATGGTACTAATTTAATAGTCGTGTGAATTTTTTTTCTGAAAATTTGACAATTATTTAAATATTTTTAACTATTCAAAATTAAAGACGCTTTTACCTGTCAAATTCTTTACACCATTAAATGTTAAATAAAATTTTGAAGCGTTTTAAAAAAGGAGTTAAAAAGGAAAAGAAAGAAAATTAAGACGTGTCAATAATTAATGAAAACATTTTGTAATCTTTTAACCATAGATCATGCAGCTTTAAACGATACTTAAATTAAAAATTAAATTATTTTTAAAATATTTTTAAATGTGTTTTTTTCTTACAATAGATTATTCTGATACCCTGAAATTCAAGCCGCTTTTAGCGCTTCATGTAATCTTGAATTGCATGATTTATTTCCATTTTTGAAAGTTAAAGAAGAAGGATTGTATCTGTGAAATTTAAGAGACAAATAAAAAAAAGTGAAATAATAATATCGCAAAATTCAGAAGGTAGACGAATCGGATATTTGTTTTTAAAATTCACGTGCACAAAAAATAAAATTTAGTAAAATAATCAAAATAACGTGGTGTTAATGATTAGCAATTTTTTGAATTCATAGTCATTGAATTATGTTCGTATAATGTATCTCAAATCAAATATAATCAACACATCGTGAGTTATCTGGTCGCCTAAGACAGCTAGTAGTAAATAAAAATCTACATTTTTCAGCCTATGATTTTTCTGTATACACCGCTTCGTCATATAGAAAAGAAAATCAAATGCATACGTTGAATCTCACATCCCAAGACCGAATGGATCAAAATTTCAACAGAAATCAAGTTTTTATAACAAGCAAATTTTATTTTTCTACTTTATTGTGTAAACGGAGAAAAGGCAGATTTGATTTTAAATTTAAAGCATGTCTATGATTCTAGTGACAAAATCGCTAGCTCTTTGCGTTTATGAATAATCAAATTCATATAGAGTCAGAAAGATACTCTTCCGTCTAAAATTGATCAGAAATCTAAATTTCATTGTGAAGACCGATTAACAAATTTCATCTCTCTACGATTATTTTAAATTATCGAGGCCACAGACAGAATAATTGCAAAAGTTTATTTTTTGGATTAAAGCAAATCTAAAATATGAACAATAATCGAAATTCGGTGTTGAATCTTTGAACGATTCCAATAATTTCTCTTGCATGTGCGAAAAATTGTAATTGTTTTTTTTAAAATATCTCCTTATAATAGGGATTTATTAAATAAAAAAATCGCATCCTATACTTCAAGATTAAAATGCATTTTTGGTAATTTAAATAAAAAAATACCACTCATTTAACACATTCTAATTAATTAAAACTACTAAGTGAATAAAAAAAAATCAGTAAAGTTTTATTTAAATTATGAAAAATCGTACTTATAGGCTCCTTTACTTAGGTTCTTTAGATTGAAATTTCTAACCCATCCTATCCCTAACCGCATTTGTTTCTCAACATCGTTCAATTACAAAGACGTAATGAGCAACAAAAAGCTGAATGTTTTATGTGACTTTCAATGTGTTGCTATGCAATGGGATAAAAGTAAATGCTAGACATAATAGGTTAGATTGTCAACGTTATGGAAATTGCCGACTGGTGATTAATGATGGTCTGGAGGGAAAAAGTGTGCGAGTCAGCGCATCTCTGCATCGTAACATCATTATGGCAGCATTCATTTTAGTTATTCTTTCATAAAAACGGCAAAGTATATGAAATTAGAACACTCAAGCGGAGGTGCGATATCTAGATGATGTGCTGAAGTATTAACTAGTGATATGTGCTGAAATATTAACTATGATTATATAATCGATTTGAAAAATGTGAAATTCATTTCTGAATTCATCCGCAGATTTAAGCAGCTTTTGTTCTAAAATAAGAGAAATAGAGCAATAAAAGTTCAGTCAAAAAATAGTTATTCCATTTAGAAATAAAAAAAAAGTTTTGGCAATCGAAGAGTATTTTATTGAAACAAAAAGTTTTCTGAAAGTTTCAGATTTGCTCAGTTAATTTATTTAATGCTTTACAAAAAATATCTGAAACTGTTTATTCAAGAAAATATGAAATGTTCTCTTTAGAAATGTAAATTATGTATGAAATAAGACTATTTAAAATGAGTTCCATCAAACATGGAAGAATATTGTAATTCATACTTCAAAATTCTTTTTATCTTTATTTTTCTTACATTCAGTATCTTAATAATAATTTAGAAGTTCTTCTTTCATAACTGCTAAACATCATTCTTTTTATCTTCTCTGTGCCCTATTTTCAGTATTTTCAATTAATCTCTACAATAAACATTGACAAACTGTTTGATAAAAGCGTTTGGACATCCTATAGAGGCAGCAAAGGAAGTTGTTTCTGAAAATAATGCTGTTGAATATGTATTTTTAAAATAATACAACGATGATGGTTACTTGGATTTATAAATCTAACTCTTCTCTCGCAAAAGTGATAGAAATCCTGTTATATAATCGTACGATATTCTTACGGCTTGAAAATCTACAGGCAAACAATGAACTAATATGTCTTATTCATTTTAACGTATTCATACGTATTTTAACGTATTCATATTCAACGTTCTGTCTAACAAGTTTACTCAATGGTTTTTGTGTTTTTTCGTGATGAGATTTTAATCTTCAAAATCAAGACTCAAATGATACCTGAATCTTTATATTGTTCAAACTAGTTTGGGATAACTTTGTGAGAATTAGTTTCTCTTTTTAAGAAAATAAATGGATCTTGCTCAGTAAATCAGAAGCGAAGGCTCAACTAAAATCACAATGCCTAATAAATCTAATCGAAGTTTGTGAGAATTTGTCAATATTATGATATTTTTTTTTGTCACAGTGGCCTGATGACGACGTATAGATGGTTGAAATCCCCCGAGCAGAACTTGAATGTGTGTAAATTTTTACTGAAACGATATTGGAGGTACGTCTTGGAATCAGTTTGAAAGTTTATATTACAGATCATCCTTTCATCATTAAAGTTTTCATTTATATATAAACTCTATGTTGCTTGTAGATTCACCCCAGCATATGCTTTCGCCATTGCTCTCATGATCATCACGCCCACCTGGGGATCAGGGCCATCCTGGTATTCCCACCTTACACCCGTGTACAACAACTGTAAGGATCGATGGTGGTACAATCTGCTGTATATCAACAATTATATGGATTCCGACAAAGTGGTAAGGGGTTGAAGTGGATCATATTGCAGAATGATGTGATACATTTCTACATTTTGTAAAACGCGGTCTATTTATTAAGATTCTTCATACCTCAAAAGAAAGTCCATTTATAATTCAAATATGGCCATCTTTGAAAAAAAATATTCACTATGAGCAATAATAAACAGAGAATCGAAATTCTAACAGTAATTTCATGTGAAATCACTTTCAAGTTTTAGTGATGCATGGAAAAAAATTTGAATCTGAATTCTAAATATTCACCATACAGTTATAAAAAAAGAAAAATTGACCTGAAATTTGTCCTTTCTGTAATTCATGTCAACCCGGAATAAATTCTGTAAAAGGTGTTTAATTTCACCTATTTTTTAGTTCTTGATTACCGATTTCATAAAACCATTCAATAAGCTTTATAAAAACAACAACGAAGGTATCCAGTATTTATTTTGAATAAAACATTTGACTAAAAATATTTAAAGAACCCATGGTGGGGAAGTTTTAATTAAGGACTGGAAAATCAGATGCATAATGGCGGACAAACAAGAAAAGTGTACAAATGTCCCAATGTGGTAGTTGTAAAAAGCTACCATAGAAACAAATGTCACTTTTTAAAAATCCGAGTAAGATATCAGAACTAATATATATCCCTGAGGTCATTTGCTTTTGCTATGTTCACTGCTAATACAGTGTTGGTTATCAGTGAATACAGTTAACCTTTCTATGCCACTATCAGTAACAAAGAACATTTCATTAAGAGCATATTTTAAAAAGGCTCCTTTTAAGGTGTAATTGTTGTCATTTGGATATAGATTTTGAGATAGGCATACACTCCCTACCGGAAAATTACTCTAAATGATACCGATAATTATAATTTATTTTGTTTAGGTCAATAAATATGTTCAAAAAAGTATTCTAATCATTTTAAACTAATTATAAAACCTTACAATTCTGGAGTTAAAACTGGCCGCGCTATAGGCTTGTACTTTTCCTGATGGCGACCTTGATTGACCTTAAATAATTAAATGGGAAGTTTCATCACTCGGTCAATTTCGATCACAGTAAAAGGGAACTTAAAAAAAATATTTGGGGCCAAGAAAATTTTTCTAAATATGATTAATAAAATTATGTATAAAAATTCAGATGTCGTCATTTTTCAGAAATACATTTATTGACTAAAGCAACATAATATAATTTTTTATATACTTTAGGACATTTTTCCCAGTAAAAGTATGCATCTATAGTTAATAGTTTAGAAATAATCTATTGAGCCCTGATTAGTGTAGATTTCTGAATATAATAAGAGTAGTATATTGAAATTGATTACTGGATATAAAAAAGGCAATTTGAAAGTTGGTACTATTGGATCTTTCTCTTAACGAAATGGAATTTGTTGAGCACAAACATACATCTAAAAAATTACATGAATGAATGTGATGTCTTTTTGATGCATTTAAATTCTCATTTAACATTATTAGTGACCCGCATAAACTGATACATTTTTTTTCTTCGCTGAATTTAGCATTCGGTCTGACAATAAATCATCACTACAAGTTTTGCTGTCTACTGGAAATTAAATATACTAAAAATAAGGATAGATTAGATTAGATATGATATCTAATGTTTTAGAGAAATAATATTATCATAAATTTCTTTAATTTGTTTATTTCTTTCTCGTTTTAGTGCCTCGACCACACGTGGATGTTTGCTGTGGATGCTCAGCTGCACGTGCTTGCCGTCTTCATTCTCATCCCTCTTAAACTGTGAGTATATTTTGGTTAATTAATTTAATTTTGATTTTTGTTAATATTTTCACGAAGAAAAAATATAGCGTGGAAACTATTTTAGTTGTGATTAATGCGGTATATTATTATTCACAAAAGCAAATTTAGAAAAAATACGGGAAACAATTTTGGCTGGCATAATCTTTTCTTAAAATATTACATTGAATTGCAAAATGGAAAGTTCTTAATATTTTCAACTCATTCCTTATGTAAAAATTTTAACACCCAAAAAAAATATTCCGCAAACTCTTTTTATTGGTTCAAAAATTTTTTATACTCGATGTGCATATATACACGTAAGTTCTAAATATGTGAAGTTTTTAAAAAATAATTACAGCTATGCTGCGTTTAACGAACGTCTCTCATAACAATTGATTTCCATGCTGAGTGTCAAAGTGTAAAATTTAAAAAAAAAAATGACTTTCTTGACGAGCAGTGTTTCGCAGAACAGGTGGCGATGAGATATCGCGACATCACATACTAGATGGACTCGTACCAGTCTGTGTTGAGCGCTTGGTTTAAAATAATCCTTATGGAAGTTGTTTTGGCCAGATAATGTTTTCGAATGTCATTCCGGTGGGTATAAGTAAGTTCTATGAAGCCTTTGACGACGACATCGGACAGCAGAGATATCGATGAGCTGTGGAAGAACATATCTAGAATTAATGAGGAGCTTATGGCGCTACATTCTGTATCATAGCAAATTTAGTTTAGTTTAGTTTAGTTATATCAACGTCCCGTTCTAAAGCAACACTACGGCTATTTTGGGACGGACCTCGTAATTTTGAACCGTGGTCAGATGAGGAGGACGACACCTGAGCTGGCACCCCCTCTCTCCACACCACGCCACACCAGCGGGAGGACGTTTGGTCAGGACGGATTTAACGTGCAACAGACCCCCTTACACGACGGTTCTTCGGTGGAATCGGGTCTCGAACCTGAAACCCTCCGGTTCCGAAGCCGAGACCTTACCACCAGGCCACCGCGGCCTGTGTATCATAGCAAAAATTTGCGAATAAGATTTGGTCTCTGGAGGAGAAGATCACAACCTTCCAGTGAAATAAGGGAGATGCTGAAAGCATGGGAAATTATTGCATCGTATGTTGAGAAGCATTAATTAGGCAGCAGCTATATGCATTACAAATTCATTCAACAATAATGTTGTCACATTTCGCAAAATTTTGAAGCGTAGCCAAATATTTTTAAACAATACAGAATTGTAAATTTCAGTATTTTTTTCGGAATGGAACCACATTATCCAGTTTTATTTGGTTTATTATGGAAAAAAATATTTCGTTTTAGAATACGATTCGGAATCGAATTAAGCTTATTAAGCTAAATTCCACGATAATATTAAGATAAATTTAATGAAAAATTACTTTTCATACTTTTAACATTATTCGAATGATAAAAGGAGAATTACCATGCTTTCATTACTCCCGAAAAGATGTTAAATTTACTCATTTATGATTATTGTGAAATCGGAGTATTTTTTGTATCTGAAACTCGATAGAGAGTTAAAAATACAATATATACGCTTTCAATTCTAATTTTTCTTTAAAAAGAATAGGTGCAGAATCTGGAGCTTATTAGGAAATAAGAGTATTTAAGCCCTGAAATATAGCATAAATAAAACGCAGTAGTAGAACATTCATATTTGTTCTTTTTTGGTGCTACTGAAAATATATGCTACAACACTTGAATTTGATTTAGTTCAAATTTAGTGCAAACTTCTTTTTGGTTTTAAGCATTCTTTAAAGAGACACCTTTATTATTTAAAATTGTATTCGAAAATTATACAAAATTTAAACAATTTCTGTTTTCTTGAATTCCTATGCCAAAAACTTTCTTTGGCAGAGATTTCTAAAAAGAAACGGATGTCAAAACGATAAATTTAAACGGTGATTAATAAAACATTTTTATATACAGATAAATCTAAAACTTTTATATATTGTAGAATACTTACGGTAATATACTTTAAACTGGCAGATAAAGGATACGAAAACTCCTTTATATTTTTCAGGCGCCCCAAGATAGGCCTTATGGTTAATTTGGTTCTGGCAGTGGCCAGCTTGGTATCAGTGGCCCTCACTAACGTTTACTATGACTTGCCACCTCATGAAGCCCTTGCGTTTCTGCATATCAAGTAAGTCAGCCTATCATTAGTTACTTTTAATTTACCGCAATTTAAATTTTTGTTTTTAAACTATATAGTTTTTTAATACCATTTGACGTTTTCTTTTATTATCCGCAGAGACAGACATTTCTATGCCGAGCACACTTATCAACGCGTCTATGCTCATGTATCCTTATACTGTTCCGGAGTTTTTGTGGCCTATTTTGCCCATCTTTATCCAAACCTGAAGATATCTAAGGTGAGTAGAGTCGCCAATTCTTCCTAAATTGAAATTTTCATAATGCCTCGATGGTTTTCCTCAAAAATGATATTTTGACTAACAGCGAGAATGATCCCTCCAAAACTTTCTTGCATGCTCTCTAATACAGATTTTATTCCATAGACCGCCTTACATGGCACTGGCGTACAATAGTTACGAAATATTCACCTTTGGTCGCGAATTTAGTGTTTTTATTGAATATATCGTGTGATCCTTTGAGAGTGTTTTAGAGATTAATCCTGGCAAATGGTTAATGTTTTTAACAGAACAATAATTGTAGCCTCAAGATCACATACCAAGTTTAATATATTTAAGCCATTGTTTTTGAGTTATCGTGGTTACATGATCTGTTTCTGAAAGAACAAGCAGACAGACGGTCAGTCCCTTCTTTAATATGACCCAAAAGCTGATAGGTATTTACAATATTATATATATATATATAATGATATTTTAAAACTTAATTTAATCCTAATTAATTTCCTAAATTTTTAGCTTAATTCAGCCCATGTCAAAGTCATTCTAAAATATTCTCTTATTTCCTGATCCTATTCCAATTTTTCTTTATAATTAATTCAACTGAAGCTTTGTAAAAATGATGCGCCATCAGTTCTACGTGCCTAGTGAAAATGATCCCTCCTTTGCCCTTGTCAAAGGTAACACGTGTATTTAATCGACACGTGATGGACGTGTTTTATCCGCACCTTCTTGTAAATATATTATGCCTTCCCGGGAGGGATTAAAACGAATTTAAAAATACAAAGTGTCTTCAAAGCTGCCTTCTGCTTTTAAGAATTATATGCTTACTTACACACACACACACAATGTATGCGTATGTGTACCGAATTTCATTTATCTAGTTTTTCGTTTTGTAGTTATTATGTTAACTTATATTCAAACTGAATCGGGGAGAATATTCCTCTGAATATAATGTGTTCAAAATTTGATAGAAATCTGCAAATTCGGAGTAGAGACCATGTACTAAATTCATGCCTCTGACTTAAAGTGCTTTTAAATCAAGTTCACAGCCACAGATTCAAAAACGTGTTTTTCGCACTTGGAGTGGTGTGAAATAAGGAGATTTTTCAAAATTTCGAGGTCGAAAGTTTTTGACGATTACAATAATTTCTCTTTGTATACTTCCTGTACGAGAAAGTAAAGATAGGACTGTGTGAAATATGTGCCATTAATCATGCCGTGTTAAAAAATATTTTTATTCAAAAGAATTCTGTATTTTGGTAAAATGAGGTAATTAAAAAGGTGAATTACTGAAAAAAAAGTCTTTTGAAATAGAATGGGTTGATTAAAACATTTCTATCCTTTGTACAATCGGAGTAATTTGCACAACTGTCAGTTATCGACAGTTGTAATTTACCATGAATCGTTGTCGACGTATGCGAATTACTTCCCTGATGGATGTAAATATTTTTTAAATTGAATTTAAAGAGTAATTTTATTTTCTTGCAGAAGATGAACTGGGCTTTGTGGTTGTTTACTCTGGCCGGTTGCAGTGCCGCTCTGTGCTCTGTGCACGCCTGGCGACAGGGTGTCATGCCTAGTCCTTTGGTGGCTGCCATCTATATCACCCTCAGTAAAGTGGCCCTAGCAGTGTTTCTCGCATGGGTGTCAATCGCCTGCATCACGGGACAAGCGTGTGAGTCATCCTTCCTGTCTATCTTTTTAAATGCATTTCTTTATATATAAAAGAAAAGGACACTGTTTTAGAAAACTTAAAAAATGTTCTCAAATAACTCTGTTGACTTAAATGAGCAACATCTATTCATCCAAACTTAATTTTGTGATCCCATTTTCAACCCAGAAAATCTAGTGCAATCATAAAACTAAAAGGGCAATCAATTGAAAATAGTTACTTAGCGAGGTTACTTTTAGTGTCAAATGTCGAAAAATCCAAAAGTAAGAAGATTTTACAAAATACAAATTAGTAAGTGCTGAATCAAAAGTATATTTTATTTAATTCTGAACAACAAAGAAGGGAAATTCCTATAACAGTTATAGCTATATAATCTTAGAAATTTAACTAATTGAATCCCCTCCCCCTCCCAAAAAAAATAACCTCTTTGCACATTAAGGTATAAAAGTTCAAATTAACATCAATTTAATAAAAGTAGTACTTTAAGCACCGATTTAATAAAATAGAGTAATTAGATTTACTAAAAAGTAGGTTACTTTTATTTTAATATATTTTCTTTTCCATTATTAATTTATAATCAATTAGAGTGAATATTATGCAGTTTTTGAAATTCTTTTAGAATTCGTTGCTTGTGGCATCACACCCATGGAATGAAAATTAATCAGTTTATAATTATTTAATATTGGTTATATTCACATATTGAATATACATATAAATCATGCAACAGAAACATTGGTTCAAACCACGCAAATAATGTCCGTCGCCTTTTTTCTTTTGCTTCTGATACAGATTTCATAGAAAGATCTTTCAGTGCCGGCCCTCTCATTTTGTCCTTAGATTTGTAGTCTTGATTTCTCTTTTTCCACATTTTTACTCTAATCAGCCTCTTAATGGTTGCCGTGCACGATCCAGATGAATTCATTTAGAAATCACTCGCTTTCACTTCTATCAATCTCTTGTCCTACTCTTCAGTTAGGAGAATAGTGCATACTATAGAGGTATTAGGTACACAGCAAATGTTTCAGTTAGGAGAATTTAGAATTTGACATCACTTTCGAGAATCATATTCGAAACTCCTTTGAATGTGACCTTGGCGAGATTTTAGACAAAAGTGCTGAGCCTTTTTATGAAACCATTCATTTCTGTACTGATGTCTACTGCTAGACTGCTCCAATGTGCGTGCCTTCACTCGACTCAGGATTCTCTTCAGATGACTTCTCGAAGAAATCTAATCTAGAGTCCATGGCCACTTTTTGATGATAAAGGGGACACAAACAGGTTCCGATCGCACCACGCCAATCTGAAAGGCTTCGTCTAGTGCATAACGGCATTCCACTACCCTAGGGATTACGTCGCTATATTTGATTTCAAGGGTGATGCGCCTGAATTCAATTTTATTGAATTAAAACCATCAGACTTGGATATTCATATTGAGCCAGTCACGTACCAGTACATATGTGCTTTCAGGGCAGGGCCATTTAGATTTTTTTTTTTTTTTTTTTTTTTTTTTTTTTTTTACATTATGTGAGGCACTTAGCTAGGAATGGGATCAAATAGTGCATACAAACGTAGGAAGTAAATAAGAATTTATCTAAATAAAAAACTAAAAACCCAAAGATAAAATCTTATATTGGACACTTACAAGAAGAAAAAAAAGTACGTGGCAGTTAATTTTCGAAAACATTTCATGAAAAATAGGGAAGGGGGGAGCAGGACAACAACAACCAAATTTTAACAAAAATAGGATACACTAATATCCCGGTAGGTGAACGTTATAGGAGCCCCAGAAAGAATACCGGACTACCCCTTTGTTCTGAGAGCTATAAATTCAATTCAAAAAGATCAATACTGAGAACTTTTCGACTCCCTTAAGGGTGGAGTATTCTTCTTCACAACCAGGGTCATAATCACCAATATTAATTAAACCTAGTATTTTACTGTGTAAATTACAAGATCTAGTACCCTAAATACATTGGGATAATAGAGAGGCTACATGTTACTTGTTTTCCTGCTGAAAAGAAATGTAGATCAAAACTTAATTGGCCAATGAAAAGTTTTAATAATAGTACATGTTTAATTATATGTAAAAGTTTTAGTATATGTAATGTTAGTAATATTTTAATTCATGTAAAGTCAATTAAGAGAAAAGTTAAAATTAAAACATCTTTATATATTTACCCTACAAATTTATTATTTTTTTTAAGGATATGAAAAATATTTATAAGAATTGTGAGAAAATTAAAAACAAAGCGAGTTAACGAAAAGTTTAAATTTAAATAGTAAATGCAATCGTTCAAACATTTATTCCTTAAATTTTATTGCTTATTTATTATAATTAATTAAATTTTTTGAATTCTTAAAAAATCATAATCAAATCCATTAGCAGGCCCTAAAAAATACCTTTGGAGGGTGATCGGATGGATGATTTTCTTCCTCTTCATGCCGCATAAATTTCAAAAATAACTTTTATATTTATATATATATAAAGAGGAAAGAATATATAGAAATGATGCAGCATTATGTTAAATCAGTTTGAGTATGAATGTAAAAATTAGAAAAATAAAAAAAATTTCCTCTTATTTCAAAGAAATTCGAATCTGATATGCCTATCTCGATATTATTAATTATGCATTTTTGTTATCGTTGAAATAATTACACAATATGTCTGAAGTCTTTATCTTGATAAAAATGAACAAATTTATGTACTTCCAATTTGATCATATATATATATATATATTTTCAAATAGCCGGCCTCCGAGACGTGCTGTCGTGGCGTCCGTTCGCCTTTACTGGACGGCTTTTCTTCCTCGCCTACATCATGCACGTGCCCATCATAAATATGGTTATGAGCTACAAGAGGGAGCACTTCTTCATCACAGACCTCGAACTTGTGAGTACATTCTACCTCTCTTTTCAAACTTGATTCTACAATGAATAAACTCAATTCGTGTTCATATTGAATTATTCTAGAAACATAAGCGTAATACATATTATAACACATAACATAATAAGTAACACAGTTAGACAGTGCCATAAATATTCTTATGCTTTTTATCTTGTTCTTATTTTGAACTGTTTAAATCACTTTACATAAAATCGGCAGTCATTTTAATAAAAGTAGTAATAGTAAATTTATTCAAACATGAATTTTAAAAGTTATAGCCTCTGTCTTAATAAGTTATTTACAGATTGTGCTTCGATTTCATTTGAAAGAATTTGATAAATTAATTTTCCAATTTTAAACACTGAAACATGAGTAGCCATTTTTCTACGTATATTAAGATGCTGTTCTATATAACTTCAATGAGTTTAGCTCTATATAGCCATTTTGGATTACTATAAACAGCTACTTCGACAAAGACTGGAAACATGTAGATAAATCTCAATGACAGAGCGCCGCAACAGCATAGGTGGGAACTAAAATTGGAACTGAAAATATAAGAGCCATCACCGGACAGGGTGCAACCTTTCTTATAGGAAGCCCGACCCGTAATCGATTGGGAGTTACTGCCCACATATTATTTCTATACTCACCAGGATGGCGAGAACTAACCATTATATCAGATACTTCTCATCATCATGATTGATTCCCCCCCCCCCCACGGTGGAGCACACATCCTAAAACCAATTATTATTCGAAAAATAAGGCAAAAGTTTGGTGTTATTCTTTAAGTATTCAAAGCTTGCTTGACCAATTTATACTGTCAATGCTTACCAATAAAATTGATTTTGGGAAACAAATTAACATTTAATTCATAGCAGTGAGTTGTTATCTGAAGGTCTGTAACGACTCTTAACTGTTTTATTTTCTCTTCTATATAATTAGAGGACTTCTCCTGTTCTGGAGAATATATTGCAATTTTTTCAGTTATGGATCGATAGATCATTTGAGGTTGGAATAAAAAATTCGATTCAAATCAATCATAATGTTCATTAACTGCTTAGTTTTGAACTTTTAAATTTTCAATAATTCGATGTATTCAAAATAAACAAGTATAGCAATTAAAGGGCTAAGCAAAATGAAGTTTATTGGTGAAATGCTCGAGGAGAAGGACCTAGTGGTTCTTCGAGCTGTTAGGTGACATTTAATTTTTGTTTGGAATCTAATCTTGGGCAAACGTCCGATCAAAAAGTAAAGGTATTATTAGGAACTCGTATCTTTATCCCTATTTCGGAGTATTACAACAAAATAATCTGAACGAAGCAATTTATTAGACAAGCATGGTGAGATGCAAATAATTCGTTATATTTCTGAAATTAATTTAAAATTAGCATTTACTAAAACAGTAAAAGAAAAAATACCTTTAGATTTTCTTTTATTTAAACATTTTACATAAACAGGACTGAATTCCGTTGATACCACGCTGTGTATCGTGTGTGATCGTGGGTTTGTTTGTATTAACCTTAGATTTCAAAAACTCCAATTTAAAAAAAATTCAGCGTTGTTTCTTTCTTTTGTCTCTCGCAAACAAGCATCATTTAAGCATCTTTATTGAAAATTTCAAATATTTGATATATACTAACTGTAACCTCTCAGCCCCCAGGAGATAGCTACTTTTGTCGCTATATTCCCCCATGTTTACAATCAAGTTAAAAAATTCATCGATATTAATATGGGGAATAACGACACAAAGAAATGACTCATGCAGTAATTGAAATGTTTCTCAGGTTATATGGCATGTTGAACTATGGAATGGCGAAATGCAATTGCCAAATCTTCATTCTTTTTTAAATATTGATCAACTATGAAAAAGCACTGTTCTTTGTGTAGCGTTACATTTTCAATGATCACGAACTGTCAGTTTGAATGTATGATAGACATCGGACCATCTCCCTAAATTTCCTTCTGGAACCTCTCTTTCCATGAACACCACCGGCGAACACTAAGCGTAATCTGAATTTCTCCGACCCTGCTCAAAAGAGGACCCCATTAGACAAAAGGATCTCGAAACAATAGGAAAGCTCTCCAAGGAGAACATGACAGTTGTTTTCTCCGACTGTTCTTCAGATAAATCCCTCAACAGAAGTGGAGCAGGCATCATCTTTGACTTTTTCACCACGTGGAAGAATAATCTTAAAATTAACACAGATTTGATAATCTTAATATTAACACAGCGAACTTTTGTCAGTTAAAGAAGCCCTAACTTTTTACCTGACTAATTCTCAAGCTAAGGAACTTGCTGAGGGCTGGTTGTTTTCTCAGACTCTAAATCGGTTTTAGAGGCCATCGGAAACGGAGACACAAACATTATCTCTATTGTAAATGACTTACTCCATCAACTGTATTGCAAGAGGAAATCTTGTATGCTGCAGTGGATACCGAACATGTAAATATCGAGGGTAATGAGTGTGCGGATGCTTTGGCCAAAGAGACGAAATCTTGTTCAACCTAGTTCCACCATCACGCTTGCAGATGCAAACGCTGTGGCCAGATGTAGACTTATAAATCAGTCCTCTAGGAAGCCTTTGATTTTCCTAGAAATGTAACAACCATTTTTGTTTCCAAGAAATGTCTAGATTAAGAACAAATCACTAAAAGGGAATGAAGATCCTTCCTGGTGGAACAAGAACTGAAGCACCAAAGTCGGCGGCTTTGACCCTCTGGAATATCTGAGACTTTCTTTCCGCACTTTTTGCGAGGGTTTCAGGTTCGTAACACGATTCCACCGAAGAACCGTCGTGTAAGTGGGTCAGTTGCACGTTAAATCCGTCATGACCAAACGTCCTCCCGCTGGTGTGGTGTGGTGTGGAGAGGGGGGTACCAGCTCAGGTGTCGTCCTCGTCATCTGACCGCGGTTCAAAATGACGAGGTCCGTCCCAAAATAGGCCTAGTGTTGCTTTAAAACGGGACGTTAATATAACCAAACCAATCCGCACTTTTTGCTTCCATGGACACGACAACAACATGAACTGTCAGCTGTGACGCAGTCTTTCTTTATGACAATACTTTATGGCACAAGATTCAAAACGTGTGTGAATTTTGGAATATTCTATATTATAACTTTTCCCCCATCAATGACAATTATAACTACCGCACCGAAGGAAGTGCGCGCAAGTTAAATCTTTGCTAATACTTCAGATGGCAAGCACATTATATTATATGATATTTCGAATTATTGTTTAATATTGTACGACACAATTCTATGTTTTACGATACCCATCTGCTTATTATTATTTTCCAATAGTTAATTTGATTTATTTTTCCAATGAGTTATTTTCCCAATTACTTTCTGGAATGCTTAGAATATTTTTAGAAATTTGTCGAATAAATGCGAGTGTTCAAAATTTCATTCTAACGAGTCTTTCATTTTTTTTACAGTTCTACGTGGTCCTGAATCATGTATCGGGTACTTTAATCATTTCTTACATCCTTCACATCTTCTTCGAGGCTCCGTTCCTGTCTCTGACGAGTGTGATTCGGCGGCGCTGCAAGGTGAAGACCCTCACCAACAACCTGGGAGAGAAACCCATTAAGTTCATGGACAAGACGGCTGCTTGGAAGGACAACTCTGAGAAAAGTCACTGTTGAACGTCTCTCTCATCACACACCCTCGACCGCACGCGGCACGATGAAATAGCAGAACACGTATTTATTACTTTGCCACATCTTTTGTACAAAACACAAACTACCTCAAAACAAGCTCACAAACCTTTTGCATGCTAGCATGCATGATTTTGATCAGCTTTGCTCATTCACGGGTCAAAGAACCTCGACTGGCAGATTGCCAAAGAATGGCTTCATTTATTTGGCAAAGATAAAGAAAAGCGAAAAGAAATAAAAATTTTATCTTTATTTTCTATTTGCAAATAAGCATATAAGTGTTTTTATGATCACTAAAATGATTTATTTAACACTTTAATGGCCGCACGTCTACGTAGTCAAGCGTCGTCATGGCTGGCAATATTCTTAAAAAATTTTTTAAAAACTTTATGTAACTTCATGAAATAACTCAACATGTTTTAACATACACAAAGAGCAGTAACAACACATTTCATATAATAAATTTAATTTTTTTGCGTGGTAATTTTAAGAAAACACGCAATAAAATAATAATTACCTAAAAATCAAAGACGAGGCGACGAAATTAGAAGCCAAACGAAATATCTTTTTTTTTATATATATACGCTCATCAATTAATCATTACGCAGAGTGTGATATTAGACAATTTTCGACTATAGCATCACATGCGTTCTGTAAGCGGCCACTCAAGTGTTAATTTTATTACATTTAGTTTATTCTATGGGCAAATTATTATTCGCTTTTATTGTTTTTATAAAACTAATTAATCAGTCTTAGTCGTGTTGTCAGAGTTTTAGAGCTATAATAAGTTCAACCACGCGGCTTTATTTTAGAGCCTGTAATCGTTTAACAGAGATTAAGCCCTATCATATATCATCTGCAATTCCATCTTTGTATTTAGAAGGAAAAAAATCTCACTTTTTTATTTCAAGCGTCTTGAACACAAATAGGTTTTCTTAAAGAAGAGATCGATTTTATTTTAATGTATAAAACCTCGTTCACATTTCTCTGGTTCGTTGAACGAACCTTTTTTATCTAGAGGATTTCTGATACCGCCTCGGAGTTTGTGCTGAATTTGTGTTCTGCGTTTCAGTTCAATGCGTGACTGTGTGTACTTTTAAAGCCGGACTTTGCAAATGTACATTCCTGTTGCTCATCAGTATTTCATAATAATATTTTTGTATCAATATTGTTTTTATTTTCAATAAACAAGTTGTCTTTTGATATTTGTTGATTTCTTACTTTTTCTTCAGCTAGTAAAAATCGGTATTAGCAGCTCAAAAAGACATGAAAACATGATTCTTTATCTTCCTTAAAAACATGGTGCCATTAATAATGCGAAACATTCCAACGGAAAAATATACTAAATTTACGTTTTTTTAAAATGTAATTTCTCTTTATATCTATAAATTGATCAGTATAAATAAGCATAAGAACTCGATAACTGCTGCTATATTACAGTTGATTTATAAAGAATTTAAAAAAGAATAATGGCGTTTCTTAGTAGAAGATTGAAAATTTTTCGCTCTTTCGGTTTTCATCAAACCTAGCAATTTTATTTTGTATTAAAGCTACGTTAGTTGCAATTTTGCTGCTTAAGCAGAAATTAATGACATAATGTCTGAGACCCTTTAACGGCAGAAAATGTATTGATCATTGCAGGATAACGAAACTATTCCTTTTCGAAGATTATACTTCACTAAGGGATGGTGCTCAGAAAAATGAACAGCTATTACACTTCCTACTGCCGCGAAGGTGCCCACTCTATTTTTAAATGCAAACATCTCTTACTTTCATTTTTCCTATCACCGATTTTTTGACGAAATAAGTTTTCTGACGCATGCGCAAAAGCGCGGGGGGTGGTTTTCAGACCAGATAATGGACTGTAAAAATGTGTAAAAGTGTACTATCAGAAGTACAATAACCTTATAAAGGAACTCGTTTCATAACGTAAATTAAAGAACTTTTCATAGCTGAATAACAAATATTCTCTCTACACTATAATCATTTGCTGGCTGTTGCTTAATGATGGCTATAACCGCCATAATGAATCTATAGGTATGAATCTATGGCCATTTGGTAGACAACCTTATTTTGATTCCTGTTATGTGAATACTGCACAATATCAACATATGTCACTTCGTCCAAACCGCAGACGGCAAAAAACACAGGATCATTCCTATTGAAGGGGACAAAATTAATTCACATGAATGCTGTCATTTATTTTGATGAATGAAAATAAATTACAGATCTACCATGAAACTACAATATCCAAGTTTCTATAACTGTTCGATGTATGCTTCTCTGATGACATGGCAAATTTGACCCGTTTCTGCCACTCTCTTGATAGAATATCCTTTGAAGAAGAAGTTTACTTCACAGACGCCATATCTCCGTAAGACACGTCGCACCGTTGTTTGAGGCACATTCAATTTACACTCGCATGGAACTTTGATTTTTCGGGACTTTACGTCATAAATGTCTCGCGTTTTTTTTTTTTTTTTCAATCACTTCGGATTTGACAGATGTTTGGTTGGTTTTCTTAAATAAGCAGTCCTAGTACCAAAACTTCATTATCCACTTTTCGATGTTCCGGCGATGTAGTGTTGTTTACCAAATAGCATACAAAAATCTCGTTG
>JAPMOR010013415.1:0-18208 GCA_026543865.1 Argiope aurantia
CTACTAGAAATGAATATATTTTACGAAGCATTTGGATAACAATAAATATTTTCTGTGTATCTAATGAGCACAAAATAAAGAGTTCAGGTCGTGTTTAAAGAGCCGGACGTAAAGTCGTGGACAAGTGGAATGAACGGAATAATTTTGATTGGGCTTCAGAGGCTGAGGTTTAATATTTTGCTGTAATAGTATTATGTTGAATTAATAAGTTCCTTAAAGTGGTGAAAATTCTTCATTTAGACGTTATGATAGAAGTGATGATATTACTGTTAATTCTATGAAGAATATCGTTATTTTCTTGAGCAGAAACTATGTATACACAATGTGGATTGTTTATTTTGTATAATGGTTCCCCGTTCTTCGTATATATATATATATATATATATATATGTGTAAAACTTAAGCAACAGGTATGTTTTTTGCCATAACTTCACGAGATATCATCTGAGAGACATGAAATTCAAAATGAGATACAGCATTTTGTTCTGAAAGAATGACGAAAGCATAGTTGCGCAGAAATGAATACAATGCATACAGTATGGAATCAAACAAAAAAAGGCTTTATTGAACTCATAGTATCGTTACACATGATTCTCTGTCCAAGAGGAAGAAGAGCAAACAGATGTTCCTTAGTATGGGATATGCCCTCCCCTTACTGCAATGGTTGCTTCGCACCGTCTCCCCATACTCAGCAGCAGATTGTCCAACAGTTCTTGAGGTAAGAGTACCCATTCCTCAATCAGCATCTGTTTAAGTTGTCGGGTGTTCCCAGGAGTATGTAATCGGGCCGCAAGGCGTCTCCCCAAAGCATTCTAAAAGGTGCCGCCGGTTTGAAACTGTCAAAGATATGTAGCGTTCAGGACGGCAGGCGAATAGGCCACCTTTGTGAAGGCGTCTGGACACAGTAAAACGCGACACTTGTCTCCCCGTTGCTGCATACAGTTGCTGAGCAATGGCACCTGCTGACTGGTTTCGGCTTCTTTTCGACTGCAGGACGATATGTCGGTCATCCACTGCAGTTGTTTTCCTGGGGCGGCCACCACCAACCTTTCTCACAGCTGTACCTGTGGTTTGGAAGGCTTTCCAAGCGCGCGAAACGACACTTTTGTTAATTCCGAACTCTTCAGCTACACTGGTCACATTACGCCTCTCCTCCAGCTTTCCGATCATTCTTCCACGTGTGAAATCGTCCAGGTGATTTCTGCTAACCATATTTCACGAATTAACTCACGTGCACATGCAGCGAATGTCTTTAATTGCGTCTCCGTCCTTCCCTTTATTGTAGTGTTGAGCTGCGCGCGCCTTCCGCACGTGTTTTGCGTACGCTCAAATAGCATGTGACGTTTTGTTCCTGATATTTGCATACGCATGACCTTTCTATTACGTGTTCATTGTACTGATCGCAAGAACTCCTTTTCTGCAATTTCATGACTATCTGCTTAAAATTTGCATTGTTGCTTAAGTTTTGCACACCAGTATATATATATATATATATAGAGTGAGATACTCTTTCATATATATATATATGAAAGAGTTTAAATTGAAATAAATAAGAGCCATGAAAGTCTAAGGAAGAATTTGAATTCACTGTACTTAACCCAATTCAATGCTAAAAATGTGCATGGCAATTCTTCTGATTAGAAATTGTGAGTATATACAGCGAATCAAATATTTAATGTAATTCCTTAAGATTCATTTATATCGAGTCAAAAAAATGAGAAAAACTTAAGAAATCTGCAGTAATTTTAAATATATATTGTTACAGATAATCCATACATCAGGTTTATGGGGAAAAGTCATAGAGGCTCAATAATGCATAACGACGTTTTATTCTTCTTGAAACATAGGTAACAAAACAATACTTGCAGAATTCAATAACGGCAATCAAGTAATCAGTATTAAACAACTACTACAACATAAAGCACTCAGAGGGAATTGGATAAAGATTAATGCTCCAAAAACAATATTTACTTGAATATATTTTCAGCTCTGTCTCTTGTATTGTAACGAAATATCTTTTTTTTTTGTCACGAAGGTCAGATAGTATAATTCACATGGCCTCCATTCAACAATCATAAGCGTTTTCCGTAATATTAAACTAAATGGAGAGCGTAGAAAATTACAGATTTCAAGCAATATTTACGTTTTCATGAATATATATCGATAGTGTTTTCATAATGCAATATTTCCTCTAAAAATGAGTTTAATTTTATTTATTGCTTTCAAATTATTTGAAATATCTTAATTTTTTTAAACCGCTTTTTCTTCATTTTTTATAAATACTATAAAAAATAGTACAAGATTTTGAGACAATTTAATTTTTGCATGAAATATGAAATTTATTACACCTAAAATCAAATAATTTTTGTATGGCAAAAATAATATGAAGCAATAATTTTACTATTTACTTACATATGAAATAATAGCGTAAAGAAAATTTTATAAATTTAAAAAAGTGTGCTTTTTATATTAGAAAAAGTTAGAAAATGCTTTTAAATTGAGAAAATCTATTTTAATATTTAATTTTAGAAAGGTGAAATTAGCAAAATTTATTCATTCTGAGATTAAAAGAAAGAGAAAACTATCGTTTAAATGATGATGATTCATATGTTTTCAGTATGTTATCTCTCAATACTTATGCAATTCCCCTACATTTAACTAAGAAAATACATTTTGAATTAAATATGTGGTTTATATGGAATTGAAACATCATTTCGATAGTTGAAATATATTTGCAGAAATAATTATTTTTGTTTTCTTGTCGAATATATTGTAAACTGTTTTAAAGAAAGTGTCAATGCTGATTGAATGTTAAATACTGTTTTCTGATAGACTTTTAATGATCTGAACTTATTAAACTGTTTCATTAAATGAATTTAATTAATTATATTTCTTCAGGCAATTCGTATTAATTCTATATCACATTCTATATCACATGCGACACATTAATACTGTATCACATACCAACGGAATTTAAATTATAATATACTTGAATTTGATAATATTTCATTCACAGTGAATTCATTTTGATTACAAAACGAATTTTGTATTTATTTTTCTGATTCATTGTTGTCAGAGTATTTACAACAATTGTAAAAGTATCCTTACTGAATTCGGGCTCCGTGGATAAAATTAAGCAATTATCTAAAAATCCACATTTCTAAGATACTTTTAACAAATATTAATTATTAAGTAATTATGTCTTAGGTTGTTTTATTTCTATTAAAGTTCAAAATATTAGTGTATGAAAATGTGCTTTAAAAATATGTAAATTCATAAAAATCGACGTAGTTCAAGATAGAATGTTTTTAGATGCCTGGGAATTTATCCATTTATTTATTTTTGAATTGGCAAGTGCGTATTTGTGGCTTATTTCCTCTAAAATATGACTTTGAAACCACGGCATCATAACATAGCTAATTATTCAGCTCATAATTTTCATACCACAAATTTCGCTTTCAGTTTCCTTTAATGGTTTAGAAGTTCTAATCTTTCGTTTCCAAAAATAATCATTAAAATCCTGAATTAAAGCAGTTTTATTTATAGGCTCATGAATTTCGAGATTTTTTGCTAGAAATATACCCTTACTAGGAAGTGAAATATTTTTCTCGCTCCACTCCAACACTTAAGAATCATGTTTTGAATTATCTGGGGGTTTATGAAATTATTCCAACTTGCTAGTAATAAGGATATTAATTGTTTTGGTAGAATATATATAATATACATAATGTCAATTTTAGATAGCAAAAATATTTAAATCTAACATGTTCAAAAATGCATTTTTTGATTAATATCTCTTTTTCGTCTTGACAGTTTTTTTTTTTTGAAAAATTTATAAAATATTTTAATTTTGCTATATTTTTGCATAAAATAAATTGGAAATATACTTACAGAATAAAAATGTATCAGTTAAAAGTTAAAAATGTGTTAAAAAGAGGTTAAAATGTGAATAATGAAATTATTATAGTAATAAAAAAACATATCTAAATAATACAACTTATTAACATATAAGTCATACTAAACAGTTTAATTTACTGATTTTTAAAAATTAAGATTTTAGAAAACGATTTAAGAAATATAAGTTGTAATTTTTTTTTCAAAATAAAATGTTTGAAAAAAAAAAAAAAAAAAACGTACAAAGAATTTTACAATATTTATTTTCTTTACTTTTTTCAAATTATTAAAAATAAATAGTATCAGGCATGTTCCCATTTCCCATTATGAAACATAAATACTTTAACACTTAGTACTTAAAGTTAGTGCTTGATTTTTTTACGCTTTTATTAATTATTCTTTTAAACATCAATTTTTAAAAGAAAGTATATAAATATTTCTTTATTTCTAAAAATCAAATTAATCCTCTTGCTATTTTTGAGGTTTTTTTATTATTCTTTAATAAATATTATCTTGTATTCCTTTTCTGTCTAATTGGGTAGGCTATTTTATTTAAGCTGTGTGAATATTTTGTAATGCAGGTTTTTATGTGTTTCAATATAATTAATTAAGGGGGAGGGTTAACAAAAGTCAATGGAGAGAAATAGAGTTGGGTTTCTTTCAATTCAAGAAAAGTTCAAGTATATTCTTTAACATTTCAGATGCATTTTTTTTTCCAATATTCATATTAAAATAATATAATTTTTTCTGATAACTTTATCTTATCTGAAAGTTTAGATGAAATAACTTAGTAAGTAGCTAAATCCCTAGAAGAAGATAGAAAGTCAAACAATTCATTCTACGTTCTCATAAAAAATAAAAGAAGACAACTTTATATAAAGGAAACAGTAAAATATAGAAGCAAATAAACGTTTAAACCAAAGAAGAGACCAAAAAAATATAATAGAGTTTTTTTTTTTGATAAATTGTAGTGCAAACGTTTGCGGAAGTGTTAGTCAATGACGATCTATCAAGAAAAAGGGTCGCTGTAATTCCTTGGGAAAACACAAGATTTTCTTTTATTTATCTTGAAGCTGGAGTTGTGTTATTTAAAATTTCTTTTCACAACTAGGGAAGAGAAAATAATAAAAAAATAGGCGTTTCTTTTTTCTCAAAAGGGCACAGATTTTATAATTCACTTATCACAAAATCAGTTGAGTACACTCTGGATAAAAATAAAACCGAAAACACAAATGGATTATTTGCATATAAATTACAAGTTTTTCTTTTCTTATTTTGCCTACATTTTAAATTTATCAGTACTACAGGCATTATAAACGTGTTTAGATATAAAAGTCTTTACTAAATTCATTGGAATTTAATAGCTTTGGAATATTTAGTTTTCTAAAATTCTGCACCTCAATATTAACAGGTTTAATAGGAATATGTTTTAAACGTAATTGAATATTTGTGACTAATTTTTACGAAAACATCTAATATTTGATAATTTCTTGCAACAACAAACGTGAAATCTGAATAAAGAATGGGCGTTTTTACTTCACAAAGACTTGGTAAAAGATAGATCTCTGATTAAATTGGTGCCAAATTCCTGTCATTCGACTTCGTAACTGATAGACTATTATAATATTCTTCAGTCGTATTCGGCTATTTTAAAGCGCAGGTTTGTCCTAAAATAACCACTCCTTTATCTAATGAACAATAAACAACGTATTAATAAATCAATCGCAAGTATTTTTGGTCAATTTCAACTTAAAAAATAGCCTCGTACATTTAATACACAGTGGAAGATAATTTACTATGCAATACTCACCGAAATTTTATCTGATAAAAGTTTTTTCATTACTCATTTTCCTTAAATATATTTAAACTGTAGAACAGAAATTTCTTGTATCTTCACTATCTTAACATTATTTTTCTATCTCATTCGATATTAAACTATTCAATTATGAAGAAAATGTATGTTAAATGTTTTCATAATCCAATTAAAACTGATCTCCCATTGAGCATGCCTTGTAAAATTGTTGCTTTACTGTCCTTTCAACGAAGAGCGTAGATAGTCTTGGATCGTCTCTTTTTGAATTTTACAGTTGATTTATTGATATTTTTTAGATATTATATATGTGATATTTCTTCCCATAACGGTTCTGTGTATACTGCTAGATACGAAAAAATATTTCTATGTATGTAGGAAACATCTTATAATCATGCATATCTCGTAAATTTTTTAAAAAGCAATATTTCGACAATTTTCAAAAATTTTGAAAAGTAACCATTTTGATTTATTTTAAGGCCCTCAACGTTTTAGAATCAAAAAGAGAGCCAAACAGTTTGTATAAATCAAATTTTTATCTAATATCTTTAATAAAATGTTTAACGTTTATCTCACAGGCCTTAAATTTTTAATTTTACTTATGGAAGTTATCTATTGAAATTATATTACTAGCAGTCTCCTTTTTTACCATTTGATATTCTTTCCAATCGGGCCACAAAATTACATTGGTCAAAATGTATCAGAAGGATTATTCAATTAAATACAATAATTAGGATGTCCATTTGCAGCGGCAATCAAAATTAGGTATCCTGCCGATGAATAGCGCATATTTTTTTCTTAGAGAATAATATTGGTCCTTTACAACAAAAAATATCCAAGTGAAATCCCTAAGAGCGCCATATCCACACTTCCACCCTCTTATTAATAAATATGAATATTAATATAATCAACATAAAAAATTAAGATAAATTATCAAATAAAATTCAAAGTTTGCTTTCTTTTTTTTAAACTTTTTAGGCTTGTCTTTCAACAAAAGCATTTATTTGAAGAAATTTTAAAATTTTAAAGGAGAGGTTCTCCCTATTTTGTGCTTGAGAATCTTAAAGTAGCTATTTTTCCAACTCAAAATACATTAGATGAATTGCTGATATGACTCAAATTTTATAGAATAATCTCTAGAGACCCTGTGTTCCATTTCAGGGCATTAGTAATTTAAAATGCAGTAAAACATTTCAGAAGTATCAAAAAAATTCTTGGTCATCTTCTTTTAGAATAAAAACTTTGATTCTTTTAAGTTTCTTGTCTTGTGAATTTCTGTGTCATTACGTTGATTGGGTAGGCTTGTTTACTGTCTTCGGTTGCAATGGCCGTTATTTTCTATATTGTATTTAAGTTATCTGAGTTTGATTTGTAATTTCCCGACCATATTTCATCTGAGGCACTTCAAATGACAATCGTACCTTTCTCCCTTTTCATAATTTGAACTGAGTGTAATTGCTCACATCTCCTAGAAAAATCATTTTTATAGCGTAATCTTTTTCATGTGGTGCGAAAGCTCTATGCGTTCATAAATGGAACCAATTTTTAAAGTTAAAAAAGTCTCGATAGTCTCTTCATGGGCGCTGAATAATTGTTGAAAATTTCTTGCTACATCTCAAATCAATGTTTATATTTTTGGTTTTATTATCGTAAATTTACTTTCCTATCAAGCAAGCTGTTGTTTAACTGTAACTTTATTCTAATGCATTCATGAAACATTTTGCTTTTATTGTTCAAGTGTAGTAGCCATATTGCATTTTAAAGACCCAACACTTTTTATGAAGAAGAATATTTTTTTGTGCTTATTTTTTTATATTCCAAAACTCAGAAATCAGTTTCGGAGTGCAGACGTTCATTGAATTAAAAAAGCAATAAATATAAAGCTTAATTTTGCATATAGAATGGTTACAGTTAAATTATTCCTCTTCAAATCAAAATAGGAAAGAAAGTAAATAAATATGGAAAATGTAATCTCCGTGACAGGCCTGACAAGAAATGAACAATAAATGAATAATATTCCAAAATTAATTACAAAGAAAAAGATCATTAATTGCACTCAGATAAATAATCTTGATGGGAAAGAGAATAACTGACGCGATTCCTAATTAGGTATCCAACTAGGTTTTGTGGGGAGTTTAAAAAACAACAACAAATGTTAAAATTTATATTTTTTTATTAATATAAGGATAAAATGATGAATATAAATAAATTAAGTAAATATAATAAATATAATAAATTTCAGTTATTCTCATTTATTGCTACTGGGATAATATTTTCTCAAGAATTCTATCCTAATTTAAAACTGTAAGCAAATGCGATTTTTAATTATTCCTGTGAAATACGAGCCATATAGAATGCCAATCACGTATTATTTGCATCTTTTCCTAATTTTCGAAGACATCAAAGTTTCTGTGCTAGACTCATTTCAATCCTTGCCACTTCTGCTGGAAAATTAAAACGGCATTTAAGTTTACTGTGGCGACCAAATCCATTATTTTAATTCCCCACGTGATCCCTTAAGTGGCTCCTAAAACTTGAAATTTCTTCGTGAAAAGAGAATACTCCATTCTAGTATTAGATGCAAAGCTGAGCTTGAGAAGATCTAAGAGGGAAGAATTCCATTACCATTTGCATTACTAGTTCGAAGAATTCTTTGTCGAAAGCACATGGAAGAACTTTTGTAAAGATTAACGAATTCACTCGGAGAAACTGGTATCTTTCTCAAGTGTTTTAATGAGAATTGCATTGTTGATTGCTAGCTTAGCCTTTGTGGTCTTCTTTAAATCTAATGAAACATGGATCATCTTGTTACATTTACTTTGTAACAAAAAATGCAATTAAATTGGAGAAAGCATTCGAACCAGAATTTGTAGAAACTCGGTATCGCAATTGTTATTCTTTTCAATTTACATTTATTCTTTTATAGTCGGTGCAATGCAAGAATTTTATTTTATAGAATTTAAATAATCAGTCATAGTTTAAAATATTTCAGTCAAAATGTCCACCTTTTTCGTAATTACTATTCAAATCTTGCAGTTTTAGTCGATGATCAGAGCATGTTTGACAGATACGAATTTAAAACTGATTTAAAGTAGAAAAGAGAAAATTTTTTAGATACATTGTATTAATTATGAAATATTTATCGGTTTTTGTCAGTAAAATATTTGCCAAATGATACCTTCACTTCTTTTATTTTTGCAAAATTAATTATGTATAAAAGGTATATTATATGTGATTTTCCGACTAATATTTTTAAAATTAAATTTGAGCATTAATATTCTACCTTTGTTCTCCGAGTTCTTTTTACGAATGAATTTCTGGAAAAACCTTAGTTTATCTAATGAAGTGTGCATTATTTAGAATCAAATCCTAGCAATTTTCCCTGCAAAAAATAGTATTTAATGCAAGTAAGTTGTTGTCAATTCATTGAAACATACAATGACGAAAGAATACATACCAAAGCAGAGTGTAATCCAAATTTTACATTAGCCCTTTATTGAGAAATGATAGCTCAGGCGTTATCTTTACTAATTCATAGAACACCTACTATACTACCTATTTACAAGGGTGATTTTTTTTCCTTGATGATATAACATAATTTTTGCCTGTTCTTGTATAATGATTAACTCTTTTGCAGCTAACGTGGATCCTTATTGGAAATGTTCTTTATCAATTAACTAACTCAATACTATATCATCTCTTTTCACTAGTGTAATAGCACTGTAGCCTCTATGTTAAATAACAAAACAACATTTCATTTGAAAACAAAATGTGAAATATCATATGCATGGTGCATTCCTTCCGATAAAAATTATTCGCAACTAGAATGAAATATGTTAATAGATCCTTTGAACTTATTTATTTAATTGTAATAAATCAAAAATTCAGTAAAAATTTAACAAATATAATCTATGCATAAAGAAACGTCTATAATCATATATATTTTATGTTGTGTTTCTTTTATAAGCATGAATAAGTTAAAAATTGATTTGTTTCCGTTGGTTATGGTATTGTGAAAAATTTTCATAGACTTGTTTAGCAAAATTTTAGCTTTTAATATTAGGAAAACAAAATCAAGAAGATTGATTTTAAACAAATGCGTTCAATATTTATATGTTAGATCACTCATTGCTAATATGACTTGTTTTTATCTGGTATTGGCCCTAGATATTCTGCAATGTAAATGAAGTATTACTAGCATATAAAGATGTATCTAATAATATGTTTATATATATTTTGTTTCAGCTAATTTGTATTATAATATATAGACAAAACTATCATTTTCATGAAACTTTGCCATATTATATACCAGATAAAAGCCAATTCTTCTGTAAAATTTGAAACATTGTAAATATTTATTAACATAAACTAAAGTATTCTACGGTTTTCTGTTTAAAAACATTGGTAACGGCTAACGTCGCTTCATATTTAATTAGTAAGACCAAGAATTTTATATTATAATTTTTTTTCAACTTAATAAAAAATATAATTACCGAATGTAGCTATATAAATGCATTTATATTGAAAAATAATTCAACACATTGTTGAAATCTAGAAATGCATATTAATATTCAGAAACTGATTAGAAATTTTTTTGTTTGTCTTTTCTCTTTTAATCAGAAAATAAAAATAATCGAGATTCCTTTTATTATATTCCGATGTTTGGCCTTTGCATATTAGAAGACATATATATATATAAAAACTTTCTTTCAAATCTTTTTGGTCAAAGCCCATGCAGAAGATAAGTAAACATCCATAACATTTCCAAACATTTCCAATAACTCTTTTAATCCAAGAAACTACTTTATTAGTTTTTTATAACTACTCCATGTTTCTTTAATGACTCTCGATAAGAAAAATAAATATTCACAAAACCATCAATTTTAAATTTAGGAAATCAACACCTCCTAACAGTGATTGTTCCGGTAAAAATTCTGCCTCCGAGATAGAATATACGATAGCGTGAACTCATTAAAAGATTACTTTATATATATCGAATGTCTTTTTGAAATACATCCAAAGAATGGAGCAAATTAGCTTACCCTTAATGTCATTATAAACTAAGGAAAATATTCGAAGAAAGTCAAATGGGAAAATTATGGTGATTGCCTGTGTTGTTCAGGAATCCCAGAGAGTATCAAATAGGATCGATTTAATCAACTACGATTTAAACTACAGCGTCTTTATCAACTTCTGATATAGTAAGGTATTATTTAAAAACCACGCATTTGTTCCTAATATTTTAAAACTAATAAAGTGTGAAATATTTTAACTGTACTTCTAACTAAAATGGAGTTTTCTCATAATCGTTCAAACTTAAGAAAATGGGGAGGCATTTTGTAGGTCGCATGTTCTAAGCTAGCTTATAAAATATTTTATATTTGTTGAAACATATAATTAAAAATAAATTAAGTCTATATAATTATAATTAGATCAAGTTAATAGAATTATTATAATATGAATCTGTGCTAGAATTTTGTAATATATATCCTCGAAATTAATTCATAAAATAGTTTAATTCATAAAAAGTTGTAATCAATATTATGACTTTCAGAAAAAAATTAAAATAATAAATATTTACTATAGACAAATATGGTGATGATTCAAATAAATGTTTTTATATTTCACTTGTAATTAAAAAATAAAAAAAGAAACAAATATATATAAAAAAACGTAAACAAAAATGTAAAGTAAAAAAGCTCTAATATTCCTTCAGAATATGAATAGATATATAAATATTTTTTAATGAGGAAAGAACTAGAGAAAAGTAACTGATACAGAAAGATATTAAAGAGTTGAACAGTTAAAAAAAGTAAAGTAATGAAGTTGAAGTAATGAAATCTATATTTATTGAAGAATCATTGTAACTCTGAATCCTTACAGAAAAAAATCACCGTTTGAATCCCTGTCTTGAGTTGACCCTTAAAAAGGTTTCCAAGCTAGATTTTGTCTCAATTTTAGTTGCTGTCGTTTCTTTTTAACACTGATGTTTAAATTAACATTTTTCTCATTTACTTACGAAGTCATTTATGCAAAAGTTAAGTTTTTTCCGAAAGTATCAGTAAAATAAAGAATTTATCATAAGAAATTTGACGTATATTATCTTTTTTGTTGACATTAATTAGGAAACGTCTACCACTACAAATTCTCCAATCACTGGACACATTTAATGAGGGTCGATTCTATATTCTGTCTCCATTTTAGTTGCTGTCGTTTCTTTTAAACACTGATGTTTAAATTAACATTTTTTTTCATTTACTTATGAAGTTATTTATGCAAAAGTTAAGTTTTTTTCCGAAAGTATCAGTAAAATAAAGAATTTATCATAAGAAATTTGACGTATATTATCTTTTTTGTTGACATCAATTAGGAATTGTCTACCACTGCAAATTCTTCAATCAGTGGGCACATTTAATGACGGTCAATTCTATTATTAAAGAAAATGTCCACTTGAGAAAATCACCGAGAATTACTTATTGTGATTGTGGTTTCACATGATGGCTTCACGTTTAACAAGATAGAAGTAATCAACTGTGAAATAAATGGGATTGCTTGGCTCTTAGATGTTTACCAAATTACATTAGTTTAATCTTTGAAAAGTTATTCAAATTATAAAAGGATATTGGTTTGAAAGCCTTAAATTAGTATAATTGATGATATAGTGATTTTATAGAATGAGTGAGCACGACCGTATATATATATATAGTGCATTTTATTTATTCATTCAATTAAGAAACACAAACAATGACAACAGTTATTGTTTTATTACTTTTTCGGAATATAATGAAATCAACGGTATGAAATTTGCCTTTGGTTATAGAAGAAGGTTTATATACAGGGTGTTTCAGTGAACCGTTTCAGAACTTCTAAGAGTGGTAGGGTACATCCTGACAACTCGAAATCATAGAGCAATGTGGGGTTGGAAATGCTTTCCTGAAGCGGGGTTGCACACAGAAGCACCATAAGGAAAAGAGACCGTAAATATCAAATTGTTTTAATAATACATGAAAAGAAGCAAAAGGTACATGGATTAAAGTAAGTGTTCGAAGTATTCTTCCACGGGCTACAATGCACGCTTCACATCTCCGACGCATGGACATCCGAACATTCTGGAATACTCCAGGCATATCTCGAATCTCTGCGGCAGCTACTGCGATTCTTGCAACGGGCTCCTCAGTAGTATCAACAGGGGTGTCATAAACTAGCGATTTCATATGACACCAGAAATAAAAATCAAGACATGATAAATCGGGTGAGCGAACAGGCCAACGCACAGGACTCCCACTTCCGATTCACCGTTGACCAAATGTGAAATCCAGGTAGTTACGAACATCTCCGCTATAATGGGCAGGGGCTCCATCGTGTTGGAACCACATTGCTTGTTGCGTCGATGCAGAAATATGTTCATCTCTCAAAAGTTGTGGCAATACTTGCTGCAGAAAGAGCAAGTTCGTAGGTCCGGTTAGACGACCCGGTAACAGGAAAGGTCCGATGAGGTGATCTCCCACAATACCGGCCCATACATTGACCGAAAATTGATTCTGTGCTGCACGACGTCGTATTGCATGCGGGTTCTCAACCGCCCAGATATGGTCGTTATGCGTGATGAAAATTCCTTCCCTTGTGAAGGATGCCTCATCGGAAAACAAGACTTCAGCAGGAAATAGGGTTTTTGTAGCACCTTTTCCTAGGTACTACTGTGCGAAAGCAATACGAGGTACATAATCCTCCGGTCTCTGTGTCTGGACAAGCTGTACGTGAAACGGATGCTCTTCTCGGAGTATCCTCCAGACGCTGTAATGGGAAACCCCGACTGCGTTTGCTACACTTCGTGTACTCGTTCTTGGATTCCCTTGTACATGCTGCAGCAGATTCTGTTCGGCGTCTGCAGTCCGTGTTGTTCTTACCCTGTCCCTGTGGGCTCTTTCTAATGAACCTGCCTCAGCTAACCTCTGGTGAAGTCTTGCAAAGAAATTATGCCTGGGAATACGCCTCGTCAGATATCGTTCTGCGTACAAACACTGTGCGGCTGGTCCACTACAATTTCCAGCCCCGTACGCCAAATGCATATCGACTAACTCTGCGATCGTGTAATCATCCATCCTACTAACTTGGCGTTCTTTTGCGGAATGAAGATTACCTGCACGAAAGCTCGGACTTTTCTCATAACGTCATCTACCGCGTCGGGAAAGCATTTCTGACTGCAAATGGGTATATGATTTTGGTTCTTCAGAATGTGCCCTACCCCTCTTAGAAGTTCTGAAACGGTTCACTGAAACACCCTGTATAATGTATTCAATTTTTATGTATATATTTTTTGTTGTAATAATCGTAGTTGCTTTTACATTTACTTCAAGTTGTGTTGGAATTCGATATTTCTAAAAATTCTATATTCTCGATTTCAGTTTACTAATTTATTATTTTTTTTATTTTCATGATTTGTTAAATGGTTAGAATAATTAAATTCTTATTAATCAGGGAAGGACGAGTTAGCAATTTATAAAAAAACGGTTTTAAGATCTCATGAAATGGATCATTAAAAATTATATATTGATATTTAAAAAGTAGAAAAAATTTTAGCACACTAATAAAACTATATTTCTAAAGATTTTTATTAAATTGATTTGCATGCCTTTTTACAGTATAATCTGAAAATTAAGAATTTAGTGCTAACTCATTAATAATCCAACTAACAAGATGAGAAAAGATTTATCTTCCCTTGATATGCACTAATTTTTTTTTAAAATTAATACTCATGCTTGACACAAGTCACATAGAATACAAAACTGCAGACTTATGGGATAAGCAGCCTGAAATCCCTTGTTTTTAAGGAATTATTCTAAGTTGAATATAAGAAATATTTCAAAGATCTTACTGATCTTATTACGATCAACCACAAACATCAACTACCTTTTGTCTTGATTTAAAAAATATATATATATTTAAAACTATCTTTTAAGCATTCTTTTAATATCGCATTTGATTTATCAAATTTAAAGATGATTCAGTTTACTTAAAAAGACTTTCGGTCTTATTACACTGGAAAAGCCTAAATATTTAACATATTTCCAAATAAATTCTTTCTCGTTTTCTGAATAATAGTTCGAACTTGAATTAAAATTGGACTGATGTAATTGACATGTATTGATTAGTTTTTAAAGTTTCATATAGATTCTTAAACTATGTATGAATTGCATTCCAAAGAATCAGTTTTATCTAGAGTTGATGAAAATATTATTAAATATCTTTCAACAAAATATTCTATCATGATGCTATAGGAAAATGTTGGCGTCGTAACTTCACCTAACGATTTACAATAGATTATAAAAGTCATGCTATACACACGCAATGGAAATAACTTTGAATATTGGAATATGCTGACTTCGAAGTAAAACTGTCTTTCTCTGGTAATATTTTAAAACTGAATGATGTAATTTTTTTATACGCATATATTTTAAAGGAAATATACGGAGGGAGATTTAGATGGTTTTATGAGAAAAATTAAAGTTAATTTAAAAAATTTTATTTATCTAATAAAAACTGAAAATATTTCTTCTCAACGGCAATCATATTTAATTTCAATGAAATGCAGTCAGGTTTTATAATTTATAATTAATTTAAGTTTCCCTGATTGTTTCTATTATTCGCTGAATGACAATATTCCTGACAAAGTGTTTATCAGAACTCCTTAATGATAATCTTATGATTGAAGATAAAATATGCTGTAATTTAGACATTTATTATTTTTATTACATCTTTTAGCCTTTGATAAATCAAACAAGTACTCGTATTTACACATATAAGAGATAAAAAATAACTTATATGCGTCATATGATTGCTTTGGAATATTAGGTGAGCATTGGAACTGCACGAATTTCATGATAGCATTCATGGATGACAAAAGATTTCTTCAGCTATAATATTCATACTTTCATACAGCTGAAAAAAGATTTCTTCAGCTATAATATTCATACCTTCATTCAGCTGAAAAAAGATTTCTTCAGCTATTATATGCCTAATTTCTTATGGCTGAACAGACATTTTTTTTCAACTATATTATATTAGAAATCATAATTCTGGATTATACTTTAGTCAGACAGAAAAGTACATTAGAAAATATTTTTTTAAATGAAGACAGAAGAAAAAATTTAAATTCCCCTTTTCGTTTTTATATTGACAATTTTCACACTAACATTAGAAACGCAAGCTTATTAACATTTTCAATAAGAATAAAGTAATTAAAATGAAAAAAAATGACATTAAGCAAACTTGCATCCAATTCAGACCTCTCATTAAAGCTGCAGGGCAGAATATTTATCTAAATATCATCTGCTTCTATTGAAATAAATTGAAGAAAATTAAGCGTGTTATATCAATAACACCTCCGCCTTTTGCATCCCTTCCAATGTTTTAAACGCCTCCCTATTTTCAATAGTTTGTTGGTCGCATACTTGCAGTAAACATATTAAAAAGAAATGTTTCTGCGTTTTCAATAAATATTGACATTATACTTTATGAACGACGAATCTAAAACTGGACCTCTTGCCTTTTCATGGCAAGGAAATGACTTATGACATGAATTTGAAGCTATACGTCGTTTCAAATTGACTTTATAGAAAATATAATCGAATTTAAAATGAAGAGAAAATTATGCATTGATCTGAAATAAATAAATAGATATTCATTTTTTATAGGAGCAAGTTATTCCAATGATCAACAACTCATTTTGTAAGGAAATGGAATATTATTTTTATATGAAGAACATATCAAAAATATATTTCATATTTTCTGAAACAAAAAAAAAGCGTGCCCATGTCGATTTAAAATTTTACTATAAATAATTGCGGAATCTTGAATTAAAATTTTAAACCACAATGAAAACAATTAACTTGATTTTGGTGAAGCCATGTTTTCATTATATATATTTGCTGCTTAGAAATAATTAATAATTTAGATAATTATATTAATATTTTACAGATACTAAATTTATAAATGTTTATATTTCATACTAACTAATGATGTTTTAATTAATAATTGTTTCAAAGCTTTTGCATAGGTGTAAAAATTTGTATTTTCACAAGCGTATAAATTTTAAAATCAGTCTTTCGTATCTTAAGCCACAAATAGAATGATGAAATGAACATATATTTTAACTAATTATTATTCTTTCATAATTGTTTAAAATAGTTAATTTTGGATTTAAAACTTATGTCACTGATAAGAATATCATCCTTATAATTCTGCAGAATATATCTGTATATATTGGATTTATTCTAATATATACATTTATTAGAATAAATCTAATATTCCAGAATAATCATAAATTAAAATAGAGTGTTGATAAAATATTTAAACTAGGTTTTATTACAGATTTTAATATAATTAAATTGTGAAGTTATTTGCTCTTTCATGACAATAGTGTAGAGACCTGAATAAGATTGATAAATTTTCATTTAATAATAATAACAATCTGTATCCTTAAATTTGTACATACTTTTTATAAATGAAGACACATTTATAAATTATTTCATAATAACTGGAAAATGTCGTCACCCACCCGTTGTACAACACTTTGCCTTTACAGGAGAGCAAATATTCCATTCTTTCTTTTAAATAGAAAAAAAAAATTCTCAATAAATTCAATAAATAAATTCTTTTAATACTTTATATATCCTGAGAAACATTTTTCGTATTGTTTATAGGTTACGGGACCCATATATTTTGATTCAAGTGGAACATGTCTGATTTATAACAACATTTTAAACATTGTTTCTATCAACGTTTTTTGCTTACTTTGAAAACTGACAGTTTGTGTCCTCGAAAATGTCCATAAAACCCCCAGAGCTCAGTAATAGTCATGACAAATGTTTTTTACCATGTTGTGTAACTAAATATAAAACTTCAAAAAATCTCCATCAACGCTACTTTGCAGACGAATTGTAAAAAATACAAAAATATAAGGCTGAAATTTTAAAACATAATTTTTATGTGCTTATATTATTATTGTTCCGAAGTAATATAATGTGTACACAAACACACACACACACAAACACACCTATATATATATATATATATATATATATATATATATATATATATATATATATATATATATAAATAAAATGAAACTAAAAGTCTCTCTCTCTCACTCTCTCATATATATATAATATATATTTATATATAATAGATGGGGCTGTAACACAAATGGCATTTATTTGCATATATTGAAAATGTGAAATATAATTTGCATTACAGCACATGTCTATTCCCATTTTTCTTTGGATAAAGAGAAGGCGGATTCTGCACGAACATTAGTTTCTTCTCTCTTCGTTATGCGTACGTTGCAAAAAAAAAAAAAAAAAAAAATGCAACAGGTGAAATTTTTCTACCAAAATCAACAGAATTCCGTTGCAGATCTAAAGGAATTTCGTCGTATGAAGCAGATACGAAGAGATCCAATATTTTTCCAGGTGCCCTAAGCAAGATCATGCAGAAATTTGAAAA
>JAPMOR010013418.1:0-23219 GCA_026543865.1 Argiope aurantia
AGACAGACCCACCTAATAATCTAAGACCAAAATTTGAAAGTTAGGCTCTTTCTATTATATGACTCTGTACCATTCATTATCTACAGAAAAACTCAAAATCATTTCTCTGACTTAAAACAAAGCTATTCTTTACAGTGAAATGGAAAATTATAAATAAAAATATACTTATATGTCTAAAACATATGTTACATATTAATAGTTCAAACTAATGAGTATTTAATTCAATCATTAATTTATAATTTTTCCAATTCAATTTTATTTATTTTAAATTTAAAAAAATGAAAAAAGTAATGCAGAAAATACTTTCAAAAGGTAGCTACAGCAGCATATAAAAAATACATGTACAATTTATATTTGATGGATTGTTACTAAAATCAAAATACAATATTCATTAATCATAAAAAAAAGAAAAAGGATCTGCACAAATAAAAATGGAATATATTTTACCTGATGAGATCCCACAATGTAAGCTTCAACAGCATTGTAACTTAAACTCCTCCTTTCTAGAAGCTTCAAGAGCATTTCACCTACAGTTTCACCTTTCTGTGTCCGCACTACAGTAGTTGAAAGGTCTGGCAAAATAACACGACAATAATACCCCTCTGAACCACAATGGTTAGGGAATAAGGTGAGTTCTGCAGAATTTAGAGACTGCAAAGTAAATAAAAAAATATATTGGATAAATTAATTTAACAGCAATAATTAAACAACATTTGCTAAAGTTGGCATCCATGAAATAGATGATGCAAGAGAAATGATACAATGAAAAAATCTCCCCTTTCTTTTGCAACAAGAATTTCTAAAAGTAATTTGAATTCTAATCTTACTATATAATAATATAAATCCTTCGACGCAATTCATTCATTCACTTTTTGGGCCTCTGAAAATTTCAAATAAAATACTGAATTATATTTCTATCACTAAAAACTAATTATGTACATAAGCATCTTCATATCTCAAGTGCATTATCATGATAAAAATAAATGGCTGTTGAAGTGGTCTAAATTGCTACTCACTTTCTGAGAGCCCTTTCAAATATTTATTACATTATTTAAATATTATATATTACAAAAATTAAATGTTGTTCTACTAATTATCATCCAATGAAAATTGTTTTATCACATAAATAAACTTCAAGGTTTCATTAAAAAATGTAATTAACCTGTTTTACTAGCATTATAATCAGAATTTCTTAAGATAACTACCATAAAAAAGAAGATAATTAAAAGAATTAATGGCATAAATATATTAAACTTTAAACATTTTAAAAATCTCAAAAATCAATTACAGCAAATTCGAAAGTCATAATTTTTTTTAAAGGATGTCGATTTAAAAAATCATTTTATAAACAAAACTCAAAAATATGGTATAATTTTATGTAAATCTAACACAGAACAAAATGATACAATAATAATAGATCACTTCAATTAACCTCTAGCATTAAATTATTCTCACTGTCAGAAAAATTGTGTATTAACAATTATTCAATGCATGTTTATAAAATTTCTTTAACACCAACCTTAATTTTTCAATATGGTAAATGATTTTAAATTTCTGTGAATCTATTCTTTAGAAGTATCTAAATAGGTTCAATGATTTTAAAGAATATCTCATTTTGAAGCAATTTATACAAAGAAATTTCGCATGCGTTGAAAATATGAAACACGGGAAATAAAAAGTATGACACAATAAATGTAGGAAGTGACATTGGCAGTAAACTTTTTTTCAGGGATGGTGGTTAGTTAAAATATTTAGTTGGTTTCGATTGTAAGACATGGCAACGCCAATCATGTCAAGTCGGATCTGGCTGGGTTTTGGCATCCAATGGGCGAGGCTCGCGCGCGTGTGATGTTAGGGCGCCTGGGAGGCTCCTAAATTAGTAACACTAGATTCTTCTGGCGGCAAGGGACGAGTGAGATCTGACGCACCTTTACGTACCTTTTTTAGGCTTGGCCATGTTTGGCATTCCCATCTCACAGATAATATTATTAAACTGTCTTATCCCATTTTTATAAATATTGAAATGTTTTATCACATGTAGTCTTAATAAATTAATTGCTTGTTTGATTCGAATATTATTCCTTTTTCCAAAAAATTCACTTTACCCCTCGACATCTACTACATAAATAGATTATTAAAGACTTATTATCGTAACTTTGAGCACAGGATAAGAATGCTCAATATCAATTTTCTAAAATGAAACAGTTTTCAAATTTTCAGCAAATATGAGTCTGTAAGTCTAATAAATAATGAATTTTTCCAAGAACTTTCATTATTAATGGGTAAGTAAGAATTCTTATAATATGTACTTACTTCTCTTGAAGACACATTTTTGAAAATAACTCCAGTTTCACTACTAGTCAGAGAGGATCGACTATCTGTCATATCAGATTGAGTGGAGCTGGCATCATCCAATTTATGGGAATCTTTTTCTTTTTTCTTCTTTTTCAGAGATTTGCGTATTTCACAATGTCTGTCCCAAAGCCGACTTCCTCCACTTTTGGATTCATTTGATTTTGCTTTGCTTACTAAAAATGCAATACAATTAATGCATCCCATTAATACAAAATAAATACAAATATGAAAAAGTTTGAAACAATACATGAATTTTTTTAAATTTATACATGAAAATTAAGAAATTAAATTCTTTGCAAGAGTGCATTAAAAAAATTAACTCTTATTTCTGAAGAAAGTAATTTTACATTCCAGTAAAATCATGAATGTCAGCAATATAAAAATTACCATAGACAACTACTTGGAAATGTTCAATTGACTTAATTAAAAGAATAATTAGCTTATTTGAAATTATTTTGTTCCATTCATATGCTTTATAATTTTATGATTCTATATGAACGTTTTATGAGAAAGCTAGAACAAAATAATAACAGCAAGATTATTAGACCAAATTCCTCAAAAATTTTTGATTTCTTATAATTTTGATTATTTACTTTATCTAAAAAATAAAACAAATAAAATTCTTGAATTTATCACAAAATAATAATACTTTGATTTAGCTTTTTATAACCTAATTTTCTTTATTTAATGTAAGCTTAGATAGATTCTATCTTCATGTATAAAAAATGATCATAGTTATTTTAAATTAGCTATTCTGTGAAAATTTGAGGACCATAGTTTTGAGAATGAAATTCTGATATGGCAAATTCACTACAACTGGTTGCGCATAAATTTATATATTAAGAAAAGATAATCTTAAAATGCAATCTAAATCTTTTGATTTAGGTTATAAATATAGGTATAGTCTTTTGTTTTAGATTATAATTATAAATAGTCAGTATTTCATAAGTCCATCATCTAATTTAAAAGTGCATGAAAAGATAATGTGATTAAAATACAATTATTTTTCAAATTCCATATATACAATCCATCTTAATCACATAATGCATAAAAGAATGAAACATGTTTTGACATGAAAGATATAGACCTTCAGTCATTTAAGTGTATTATCCTAATAATCTATAACACATAAACATGTACAAGCATTAAAAAATTTAAATTATTTTAAGTCTAAATGCAAAATAAATCAACTAGTTAAATCAAAATGTATTTTTTTTAAGTAATCGCTATTATGGAAATTTCTTGAAAGATAAGAATCTTTTTAACTTAAAGATTTTTTTCCAGCACAAAACTGCTGTTCCATAAATTTCATAACTAACATTAGCATACGTAAAAGTGCATATGCTAATGTAAGTTCCAAACTCAAATTAGTAAAAAATATTAAAATAAAAATTTGAAAGCATATTTTTTTAATAGTGAACATACATTTGTGCCATGGTATCAGTGATTTCCTTTTCTTTAACTCTGAGCACATCTTTTGTTTTTCATTTCCAAATTCTGGATCATTTGATTGGCCTTGATACAAAAGAGGTTGTCCTTGCATTTCTCTAAGCATGCATTCTTTAAACATAGTGGATTTCAAGAACCTCTGATAACAATCAAATTTCATCAAATTGAAAATCTGGAAAGCACATACAAAAAGTAACCTAATTAATAACAACAAAAGTTATAAACAAGATAACAGTAAGCATACAGGGAAGAAAATAAAATTAATTCACCATGTGTCAACTATGATCATATTCTGCGATTATGAATAAAAGAGCATTAAGCAAATGAAAAATAAATTGTATAAGGATAATCTAAAATAATGTGTACACAGTACAATACCTGTTTTTGAGCAGGCAAAAAGAGATCCGGGGTTGGTGACTCTAATCCTTCCTGAGCAACTTGACGAGCATGACTATCAACGTTGACTGGTTCATGAGCTCCTATACATAGATGTTTGTTATATATTTCTTTGGCCATCTGTGCCATCTAAAGATTTGAAAACAAACAATAATAAATATCATTTATATTAATATTTATGATATAATGCTAAATATTTAAAGTCAATGTTAAAAGAGACTGCAATAACAGAATTACTTCAAAATAGGAACTTCAAAATTATTTCAAGCAATGAGTTTTATAGAAGGTCATAACAAAATAATTTTACTCTAATGAAATATATTGACTGGATTTTTTTTAATAATAAAACTTTAATGGTAATACTATTATAAAATAATCCTTACTTTCATAAATTATTAGTAAATAATTATATAATATAAAAAAATAAATGTTGGTGTGCAAAATCAGATTAAGTTTAAATTCAATATTTTACTAAATTGAAATTAAAATTAGCAAATGCATAATTTTTTTTAATCTGAAGCTGAATGAAATAAAATCAATATGATTTGAATTTGAATATATCTTTGATAGATTTTAATTTTTAAAAAAACAATATAAACTTACTATAACTAAGCTTACACTTTAAATCGCCTTTAAACAGACTGGTCAGTTTTATACACCTATTATTATACAGGGTGATTCAAAACTCATCATTCAAGGTGGAAAGATAAGTTTTGAATCACCCTGTATAATGATAAGTGGGGATGTAGGGAATACGCCGGGAAACCAATTTCACAAAGGAAAGTATGTCCGCAAACGACATAAACTTTTATTCCAATGAAGTAAAATACAGGTTCACAGTAGGTGCTCAAAATTGCGACCATTTACACGAACACAGGATTCACAGCGCCAAATCGAGGGAGTATCAAGTACGGTCCCAGTAAATAGTCACCAACGATTCCAGCCCAAACATTTACGTCAAAACGATGTTGCGCAGCATAACTTTACGTAACATGCTTGCTGTCGTTAGTGAACTGTTGTAACATAACACACGAACGGTTGTAACATAACATGTTGTAGTTAGTAACTGTTGTAACCCACACGTGTGAACTGTTTGTAATGAATACACTCTCACAACTGAATGAAGCTTCATCAGTAAAAAGGACAGAAGCTGAAAAATTGGGGTCCACGGCACCTTTCTGCATGAACCATTGTGCGAATTTCAAATTCTTCCACATTATTTTCCACATTCTTGTAATGCAAAAACATTAAAAAAAGGTAAACTCAAAGTAAAAAAATGTTTTCTAGTGCAATAATACTTGATTAATAGTCGCCAAACTGGTGAAGAGTCAGTCTTTTTCTTACTCTTTACCTCATAGAATCACTTACTGGATATAACTCAAGAAAAAAAAAATTGAAATTTTGTTTCTGAGTAAATACTTTTAAGGACTGTGTAATAGTTTAACAAACCTACTTATCAAATTATTTCAGTTTATAATTAATGCAAAATAACTTCCATATTTTGTAACACAAAAAGGGATTATTCTTGTTTTAGTATTTACTGTTGCTTGTTTTATATGTTCAGGATTTCATTAAAAAAAGTCAAATTTCATAAAATAAATCTGCCATCACTGCAATTATCATAACATTGTATATAATCTTAAAGGAAATTAAATTCAGGCATCAAACATATTAGATTAAGCATTTAGTATTAATTTTTTGAATGCAAAATATACTAATACCACATAATACAAAAACAGTAATTTTAAATAATTTTTAATGATTCAAGAAGTGTTGATTAGCATTTTGCTTGCAAATATAAAATTGCGCATTTCTTACTTCTATAATTAAATATATTTCTATACTTAGATATACTTCTATATTTAAACGATAAAAAAAATGGTTCAAAGAAAAAATTAATAAAGTTTGATCTACCTGAATGTCCAGGTGAATCAACTACTTCAAAAATAGTTTTTTGAAATTATCTGTCCAGATAAACAAGGCTTTTAATATAAAATGATACATTAAAGTTATTGTCTTTTTAACTTAATATAGTTCCTTATAGAGAAGACATAGCAATATGCAAATATACAAATAGCAGTAGTATTGCGCACAAATTGTATAAATAGGCAGTTCATTGGGAGGGCTTTCATTTGAATTCAAGTGATTCATGTGAAAAGGTTTCTGACGTGATTAAGGCTGCATCAAGGGAATTAACAGACTTTGAATACGGAATGATAGTTGAAGCTAGATGCATGGGCATTCCATTTTGGAAATTTTTAGGAAATTTAACATTTTCGATATCCATAGTGTAAAGAGTGTGCCGAGAGTACCTTAATTAATGTATAACCTCCCACCATGGACAACGCAATAGCCAACCGCCTACACTTAATGACCAAGACCAGTTATTTGCGCGTAAAGTTGTGTGTGTTAACAGACAGGCACAGTGCAAAATAACTGCAGGAATCAAAGTGGGTGTACGATGGACATGTCCATTAGGACAGTGCAGCGAAATTTGGCTTTAATGGGCTATATGGCAGCAGAAGACTGACTCGATTGCCTTTACTAATAGCACGCCATCGCCTGTAACACTTTTCCTGGGCTTGTGACCATAATGCTCGTATCCTAGAAAACTGGAAAACGTGGCTGGATAAGATGTCTCATGATTTAAGTCGGCAAGAGCTGACAAAAAGGTTCGAGTGTGGCGCATACCTCATGAAGCCATGGGCCTAAGTTATCAACAAGGCACTGTGCAAGCCGGTGGTGGCTCCATAATGGTGTGAACTGTTTTTACATGGGATGGACTAGGTCCTCTGATCCAAATGAACCGATCATTGACTGGAAACGGTTATGCTCAGCTACCTAGAAAACACTTGTAACCATTTATGGACTTCATGTACACAAACATGACAACACGACACAAATGTTCGTGATTAGTCTGAAGAACATTTTGAACAATTCCAGCAAATGATTTGGTCGCCTAGATCGCCCGATATAAATCCCAACGTACATTTATGGAAGATAATTGAGTGGTCAATTCATGCACAAAATCCTGCACTAGCAAATACTTTTGCAATTATGAAGGTCTATAGAGTCAGCATGGCTTAATATTTCGGCATTGGACTTCCAATGACTTGTTGAATCCATGCTACATTAAGCACCTAGCCGGCAAAAAGAGATTCGACATGTTATTAGGAGGTAGCCCAAGACTTGTAACCTCAGTGTATTATATACAATATATTTTATTTGACCTCAATTAAATGAATATGAGTGACGAATGAAAGCACACTTCTTAAATCATTATGAAAAGAATTTTAAACGTGTAAGAAAAATGCAAAAATTAACTTTTAACTATACTGTGCTTGGTAAATTACGTTTAAATGTATTCTTAAGATTTTTAACTCTTATTTATAGGTTTTATAATTCTGTTTTAATATATATTTGGTTTATAAATGAGATATTTTTTCTAATAAATGCATTTCATTGTGCTTACTTAAAACGTTTCAAATAACATGTTCGATTATTACGTTAATTGGTTATTTTTTAAAGACATCTTGTGGAATAATTATTCTTATAATTATAAATATAATTTTTATTCTTATAATTATATCTAACTTCACATTCCATTCATATCTGATGTAGTAAAATCAAATCAAAAGCTTTAAAAAATGCTAAATAAAAAAATTAAAGATATATAAAATAAATGCCTGAACATTTACAGTGTAATGTTCAATGATTTAAATTGCACGTTAGTAACACGCCCACATATATACATATCCTCTATACGTGTCTTTGAATAATGAAATGTTTTGTAACCAAAAAGCTTTCATATTGAAAGCTAAATTACCTGTACAGCATGGATAACTGATTAACATTTATCAGTAAATGGAATGCTTAGTATTTTTTATACATATATTCTTGCAAAATATATTTCTATGACATTTCATATCTGAATAGTAAGCAATAATAACAGGAACAGGATATATTGATAAAGTGCAAAAGGAATAAAAATTAGTTAATTATTTATCCCTATAATGTATTAATTTTAATACTAAAATTTACATTTTTCCAAACAATAAAGGACTTATATAATTTTCTTTCTTTCACTCATACAAAAAAACTTTTCATAATGACAATTCAAGATTCAAGAGCAATTTAGAAAAATTATGAATATTTTATCACATAAAAAAACTTCTTTATAAGTACTATTTCTTTTATGGTAATATTTCATCATACATCAAACAGTAATCGATTGTAACATGAAGCAACACAAAATATATATATATATATACAATTGTAGACATTAGAGAGCATTTAGATATTAAATATATAATTTTAAAAAATATCTAAATCTTAGAAATCTAAATGTGGAAATGACCCCTCAATCGAAAATGTTAAATATCTCCCAATATAACCAAAAATATAAACCAAAGTTTGTAAACAAGATAATTTTTCCAAGTGGAATTTATTCATGACATCACAAACAGGTGTTGATAGAGAAAATCTTAAAGTTTATCCAATTTTAAATATGTAGACAATCCCTTGAGCACATAATCTTTTAGTATATTCATTACTAACTTTAAAATGGTAATTTTGGTTTCAATATACAATGATTGATGGCAAAATAAAGTTCACTGGTTCCTTTTTTTCCCCTGAAACTCTATTATTCTTATTAAAGGCGGCAAAAAATCATTGTACATATAGAATTACTAAGTGATAGCAAAAAAAATAACATGCAAATAATCAGAATCATTTACATGTTAATGTCAGAATCATTACTTAATCGGTAATGTAACTATATAATACAGAAGGAAAACATTTTTTTATGTTTAAACTCAATGAACATTTAAAACTCACTTTGGGATTCCCTTCCTCCCTTCTTCCTGGTTTAACATTTTTTAATCTCATATTTATAACAGAGATTAATTATTTGTTGATTCAAAAATTGCAATTGCCAAAATGACAAAAATTACAAATTTTATCAACATCTGCTACTATGCACTCCATTTAAGCACTAAAACGAATCTATAAATAATTCATTTTAGTGCTTAAATCAATCAATCAAATTACTATTAAACCTTTGAAGTCTTGATAATAGTTAGTTATAAAAGATTTTGATGAATTGATAGAAAATGAAGTAATGCAACACTTATTAGATGCTAAAATGAATAATATAATTATTCCAATTATTCATCAATTTACACAATGCCTGTCAATAAGAAACTGATGGAATAAATTTAAAGCATTGTCTTTCAAAAAGCGCCTTAAAATTTATATAGTCAACTTCCCCCCCCCTTAGAAAACAAACGCATAACTTACACGTTCTGAAGAAAATTTCTAATGTGAATAGTAGCAGGTGTTGAACAACAAAATATGTGCTATTCTGCAAGAAACTTAAGCTGACTAAGGAATTTATTAACATCTACACTAGTGTACATAAATTTAAAGTAATTTTCATCATACAGCTATAAAATTTAGAAAAAAACTGTTTGCTATTATTTCAATGAAAAGCGAACTCAGCAGAAAGGTGATACATATGCAAATATCAGGACCCTGATGTTACAGGAGACACGAGGGCATCAGGGAATCAGCGCATGCGGTGCAAGGCAACTTCAAAAGAAGACGGAAAATGTATTTCCATACATTCGCTGTCAATGAAAGTTTATTTGTATGTTCCAAAAAGACTATAAGAAATAACCAAGAAAACCATGCATTAGGTAGAATGATCAGGTAACTGTGGATACCCAAGGAAAATAAGTTATAAACCGATAAATCGCCATGCTGGCGAAAAGGGACCAAAACCAGAAAGCGGAAACATTGCTCAGCACTTGCGTACGGTAACCGGAAGGTAAGAATTCCGATTTACTGAGGACAGACAACTAGATATAAGTGTTGTATTCTCCCGTGTTTAAAACACTATATACTATTAACAGCATACCATATGCAAAATCTTTTATAATAATGTGACGCACACTAAGAGCAGACATTTCAATTGTTATGCCCTCTTTATCAATAAGAATTGTTTTAATCTAACAAATGATTCTCTATGCCACTTGATATAGAGGAAACAAGGATAATTTTTCAATCCATTAACATCAGGGAAAGAAACCGCTGGGAAGACCTTAATGTGTGGAAGAACAAAGCTCTACATTTTCGACAGAGGTTCAAGGGTCAGAGACCGTTACTGTGATTAAGTTATAATCCCCATGTATATCTCTTCCGAAGTTCAGACTTTTTATTTATGGGTGATAACGAACGGTCACAAACGTTTCTTGCTGTTCAGAAGCTTCTAAAAAAAACGAAGATATACGTTGAATTGGATTGACCAGTGTTCTCCCCAAATTTAAGTTCGATCGAATATATATGGGATGTGCTTTGGGGAGATGTCTACGGCATGATCGCATCCTCCAGAGACAAATAGACAACATATACAAATGCTCATTGAGGAACCTCAATTGCATCAAGAATTGCTGGATATTAATATTTTGAATATGAACAGAATATGCCAAGCAACCATTGCAGTTAGGAGAGGCTACTTACTTACTAAAGGACATTTGTTTGTTTGTTTGTTTCTTACCATCGCCATTCTGGCAATAACACCTTTTTCTTCTAATTTCCCTAATTTTTATGCATCCTATTTATTAATTTTTCTTACTAAACTTTTTTTCTTTCTTTAAGTAGTACATTTTGCCTCAGCAGTATGAATTTCATTTTTTAAGCTCACTTTTTGTAGATACTACAACTATTTTGAATATCTTAATTATAGCAAAATCAAAATAATTGCCAAGTCTTGCACACTAACGTAATAATGCTTAACAGAATAAGAATAGCCTATTGAAGCAAAGGATTCGTAATCGGAAATAGTTTTCAGAGTAAAAGTTATGTTTATCTTTTGAAATATTATTAAATATCTGAAAAAGACAGTATTCATGCTGCCATTTCTTTTATTGTAATTCCCACATAAGTAAATTGTTTTTATTTCTTTCTACATGCTTTTATAATATAAACAAAAACTCCAAGAGTTTACTGTATGTACAATAAAATAAAAAAGAAACAAGACACTTACTGCAGACTGATCCTTCAACTGTCGATAGCGTTCACATGCTATCCAAAATGTAATATTTTCTTGACTGAATTCTTTCTTTAAAAACTCCTGCACATTGAAGAACATTTCAAATATCAATATATAATTAATATTCAGTAAATGTGCAGAAATTTATATGAATAACTAAACTTTTAAAAAGTATAATTTATTACAAAACAGTACAGATGGTAACAATAATTGATAGTTTTTCAATTAACTCAAAAATAAGCAATATTATTCGAAATAAAACTTCAATGCAAGCTAATGTAGCATTTTATAAGTTCAATTTCATTTCAAGTGTAGAATTCTTAAGAAGAAAAGAATTCAAAACTTGAATTGCTAATCAATATAACTCATACATTCAATAAAAAGCTTCATACAAGAGGCATGATGCTATAGAATTAATTTTACAATAATCTTAGGACAAAATGTAACTATATTCATTTGTCTATTAGGTCATATGTTTTGGATCAGTAACTATATTACTGACATGGCTAGAAAATCAAGTCGCAATCAAAACTATATAAATTTAAGCTGAATTAGTCCACTAGCAAATACATACAATAAATATTAACTGTTTTAATTTCAATTAGGAAAACTTTGAATTCACATTACTTAGAGCTGAACAAAATATTGTTTTTATTATACAATCTAAAACCAGATAAGAACAACTAAAGAAAATTGCATTAGCATTAATTTTATTCTTAAATGAATATTAATAAATCAAATAAAAAAAACACTTTACGAAATAAAAATTTTATAATACTGACACAGTAAAACTAAAAACTTACACTAAATGTATGTAAACCAGCAGGATCTTCTAAAAGTACATTAAATCCAGCAGCCCAGCTACCTACTCTGCCCACATCGATTGGACGCTCAGAAGCACAACTACTCCTGTGTGAAGTATCACTCATTCTATCTAGAGCAAGCATACTGCTTGATGTGGATGCTTTTCCACTAGCTAGTTCACCATCAGATACTGTACCAGCCTAAATAAATTTGAAAACCAATTAAGCTAATTTTATCATCAGAGCGGTATGAGTTTAATTAGAACAAAAATATGAGAGAGTCAAAGGTTCAGTCAAACATTTACATATGCAGAGAACTAATTAATCGCTTATAAAAACAAAGATTACCATTGAAAACAGTGCAAATGTTACAATTGTGACATTCAAACTATCATTATAACTACAAAATGTAATGATTCAATAATCAATGTGAAAGTAACAATTCAGTAATCAATGTGAATTATTTTTATAATTAATGAAATAAATAATATTTATGCAATTATTTATAAAATGATATAATATAGCTTACAAAAATTAAAAAATAATTTATGTAAGACTATCATTAAATATATGTTTTTCACTTTAAAAATATAAAAGACTGAAATTCCTTCTGATCAAACAACTCATAAAAAAGGAAGAAATATAGAATAAAGTAAAATTTATATTCATAAAAACTTTCTTTTCTTTTACAGGGAAAAAAAAAAAGAAGTCCTTAACATGCTCTTAATCCTGAAATTATCTTTTCCACATAACATATAACTTTTTTTTAAAAACTTTACAAGAGAGAATTCCTTGGGGAATCAGTAACAGAATTTATGAAAATAAAATTCCATCTTGGTTTTGCAACATAGTCAAGGGAGTATATTATTGTTGCATTTTCAAAAGCCTCATTTATTAATTATCATTCCTCCAATTTAAAATTCAAGCAAATTCAAGCATCATTTTTCTAGTATGATTATAAAAAAAGGCTTAAATATGTATTTATCTCCTACAAAAAACAATAAGTGAAAATGAAGTTTCTGAAGGTCTTAAGACACAGCAATTTAATAGTTTTCAAAATAGTTATTATGAAATATATAATATATATATCTTGGAAAAATTTTTATACATTATTAAAGGCAAATATTATATATATATATATATAATGAGAAAATGAATAAAGACTATAGATAAATTACTTCGTGTGTGCTTCTATAAAGACTTCTTTTACGTCCAAGGTGCCTGCGCAGAGATGATGTTCTAGCCCATTTACTAGTAGACTCAGATCCTTGTTCAACCTATAATAAATTTTCAATATCTCCATTAGATTGCAAATAACAAAGTGAAATCAGAGTAAGAAAAAGTGTTTAATTACTTTCTAAGATGAACTACAGTTTTTTTAATTATTTATTAAATAGTGAGGAAATTTTCTTAAATGTACAAGATTAATATAATAACCATATTAATTATAATACCTACAAAAATCCCTAAATTTTACTTTTGGGTTAATGAATTCCATCTAAAGATAAAAAATCAATGCAATAAAAAAAAACACAGTTACTGCTGATCAGCAAATAGTAATCTTAATTTTTTTTTAAATAGTTCTGAATGCACAAAAATCATAAAAGTATTTTAAATAATTTGTTATTTATACTTGATAAATAATCAATAACATAAAAGTAATAATCTATTTCAAGTGGATATGTGTATTGTAAAGAAGCCAAATTTGATTTCCCTGTACACAAAAACTTTCAACTAACAATACTAGTACAGTTTATCCTACACTTAAAATTCATTCACAAGAGATAGATTTCCTATATAGTAAGTCCACTTCAGCAAACACATATAAAAATAGATATCAGTTCATTTTGGAAATTCATTTCAATTTTTAAGTGCAAACATATTTACTATCTACAAGAATTCTTTCTGTTTAACAAAACAAATAACATTTTTATAAGTCATTAAGAAAGTACAGAAAATATTCCAAAACTTGTAGCCACTTCTATTTATTAAATATATTTTTACAGCACACAAAAACGTAATATAATGCTTCCAGTATGAGATGACAGGTGATCTTTATCCTCAGACAGACAAGTGCATTTCAAAAAATATAAGAATATGAAATGAAAAACAGATTGTAGAGAAATAACAGGGTTGTTATAAATACAACTGTGTTGACATCTCCTAACTTATCAAAATCAAGCTATTTTACACCTGATGATGCTCAGTTCACAACTGCCTTTTTAAAATGAATAATAAAATAATGAAACAAGAGAAAATTTAACTTAATATTTTCAAACAGTGCTTAATTTAAAGGATCTACAATAATAAAGCATTATCATAAATTTACTGATATTAAAGATTGATATTTTCTTACTAAATGAAACCAGCAAATTGCAGAATTGGTAATAATGATGATGATACTACAAAAGAGACTTAGATGCTACTTCTTCCACTACTGGAAATTTGTAACTCAGTTAAATGTATAAGCAAAAAAGAAGGGGGGGAATTAGGTTTCCTTTTAAAATACAGATTTAAAAACATTTTTCAAAAATGCATCTGGTTTCGTTTTTAGAAAAAAAATGCAAATCAAGGAAAGTATATTCTAAAATGAGTATTTTTATATAGAAACTTTGTGAATTCAAACACATTTGTCAAATATAATATTGCTTATAATTTCAAATTACAATAAAATATTGTCATAAATGAACCACAAAACTAAAAATTATTATTAAATTTTTACAATGTTAAACCTTAGATATATATAAAAATTCCCTTAGAAATGAAATGTCTAAAAAATATAGTTTAAAGACTAAATATTTGAATATTATTAAAATACATATTCTTGAATCTTCACATATTAAATGAAATCTTTTAAGTAGAGACTTATCATAATACATTTAGTAACTTTCTATGAAGTAAATATCAAAGGAAGAAACTTTTTGCTCAATTTACATATTTAAAAAAAATTAATCGGCAGGTCTCTTTCACTCTGATATTGTATGAAAATATATTTATATATAATATTTAAAAGACATAATGATAAAGAGGAATGAAAAGTACTGACCCCAGATATTTCAGATTCAGAATCCTCTTCTTGAGTTGGAGGATGCACATCTTGACTTCCATCTTCTTCTTGCTCTGTTGTATCTTGGGCTTCTTGTAACATTAAATGTCTTGTAGGAACTTGTAATTCTTCTGTGCTACAGGATGTACATTCCCAACCAGCAGATTCAACTGATGTATTGCAAAAACCAATTTCATCCACAGATTTAAGAGGAAAATTAAGTCCATAAACTTTTGGACTGAGTTTATTAACATGTGATTCTACAGAAGATGCACCATGTTGGTTGTCAACTATAGAATTATCATCTGCACATGAGCCTAACTGATTCAAATTTTGACCACTTTTAAAATTTCCAGGGGAATCTTCTCTCATTTGGATAAGGTTGTGTAAACTGTTTCTAGATGAATTTGGTTGTTCTAAAAGTTCAGAATTGTAGTTACTGCAATTTCTCTCAAATCCTACAGGATCAGGCATAGCTCTAACTGTAAGACGATCAAAGTGGCAAGGTGATGCTTTATTATTTATATTTTTTAATTCAGTAGATTGTGAATGTGTCATTGATTTGGATGCCAATAATTGGTTATCCTGAGATATTGAAAATGCTCTCAGTGGTGATTCAAGTAAACCAAACCCAGGATTTGAAAATGCTTGACGATCTAAGCTATTTGTGCTATACTGATGGTAATTATCTACATCTACAACGAAGACTCTGTCACTGGCATTGCCTGAAAGGAAGCAATTTTAAGATATATAAAAAATTATTCAAATTAAATTGAAAAAATGATTACATTTTATTCAAATAACTTGAAAAAGAAACAGAAAAAGTAAACAGTATACTCTTTCACTGCATATTTTTCATCTGACTCAGAATAATTTGAAAATTAAAACAGAACTTGAAATAATTAAACAGATAAAAATTTGAAAAAAGATTAATCTATATTTAAATAAGATTAAAAAACACTATTTTTATGCACAAAAATTCAAAACTGTATGAAACATCATTGCATGATATCAAGGATCATCACTCTGAGTTCATAAGTAATTTGGGATAGTAGGAGAAAGTTTAAAGGAGTACAACAAATTTCACAAAAAATTTAATTCACTAGCTTAGTGAATTTAAGAGAGCAATTTATAAAATATGTTATTAAAATATGTTCTTTAATTTATTTTTAAAAGATACAAGAGGAGCACAATACAAATAATTAGCTTTTATTTGCATACTTAAAATTTTAATATTTTTGTTCCACACCTCCCTTATAGGAGGAAGTTATGGGACACATACAAGACAGAAATGGGACAAGGCTTCAGCAAATTAACAAATATTACTTTTGATATTCTTTTCATTCAATGATTTATGGTTTTGTACATGCCAAACAAAAGCAGATTTCGAAATCTTCATTGGTGCTCCCACATCTAAAAAACTTTTCTTTTACAACCATTTCCATTGATTGCAATATGTTATTATTAAATATATTTTTCTCTTTCTGGATGTATTTCTTCCCTTTTTCTAGGCTATGATCCATTAGATCTCTAGAATTCTAATATTTCTGAACTTCACAGTTTAAAAACACAAGTGCAGAGCACGAGTCAAGATGAGTAGCATCAAAAATGTGATGTCTCCACAGAGGACATAAGGGAGAGTCACAAAGCCCGAGCCAATACAAGTACGTGAGCAAACAGTCATGGCCTGTAATAAGGCGAAAAAGTGCCACAGCTGCACTCCTAGAAAAATCTGGGATCAACTGCATATCCTCGAGCAGTACGGTCCATGGCTTACCAGCAGAGTCACACAGTTCTCTCTGCTTTATCCTGGAGGCATATCTTCTTTTTATCAGGAGTTTCAGAATGAAATGAGAGGGTTTTCAAAAGTCTCTGGATGACTTTGGCACCCCTTTTGACCAAAAAGTCGGCAGTCTCATTCCAAGGAATAAAGCAGTGCGCTGGGATCCACTGGAAAGAAACAGAGATTGATATTGAGAGCTCTCTGCACCAGTATATGGATATTATCTGTGTATTGTCTATTTGCAAGAGATTGAAGAGCAGCAGGGAGTCTGACAAAATAAACACTCTGCAGAATGACAAGAGGCAAATAGCCAGTTACTTTAATGCAACATCAATAGGCTCGATTTTGCCATCATAATGGGTGGAATGAGGTCCTATTGATGCATAGCCTGAAAAAAGATCACAACAAACACCAGCTCCTGCTCCATCTTCATCGTTAAACATTAATCCATCAGTGTAGACATGTAACCATGTGTCTCTAGGATATTTGTTTTCAATGGTAGATAGAGCAATGGCATGAACCTGTTGTTCACTCATATGATTCTTATTAATCTGCATATCCAGCTTCAGATACGCCAAGATCTCTCCATATTCCAAATTGCAACCAGGCCAACAGATAAGTTCAGGATTGAGGTGGATATTCATATCAGTGACTGCAGAATAAGCATATTGTGAAATATTGTGTAAACGCTTTTTGAGTTTTAAGATTTCTCGCTACTTTGGTGTTGTAATCCCTCCAAAAAGTATTGTTGGGCAGGTGAATAAACTTTTCATAAAGAAGGACTAAATCTCTATCAATTATGTTTCTTAAGGGAGTCAAACCAACAGCAGATTTAGTGTTAACCAAGGTGCACCGCTTGGAGGCCAGCTACATTACACCCCGGCATTTTTATATATATATAAAATATATATATAATTAATCATTCTTTTTAATTTAAAATGACAAAAGTTTTAGTAAATAACTTTCATAATTTAGATCCCTTTTTTCATTACTTCAAATTTATTATATTACTTATTACTTTATTATATTTACAGTAGACTCAACTGAAATTAAGTGGTAAACATGATTTTAGGTAGAAATTTTTTTCTGCGAAATGATACAGAATATTCTACAATATGTATTCATACTCTACATGATCCAATTATTAACAAAAATAATAAATAACAATAACATTTTTAAATACACTGGTGCTCTTAAGTAAATTTTTGAAAAAGAACGAAATTTTAATTTATAGTTTTTGTTTTGGTTAATGGAAGCTCAGTTTTTCTTTAGTGATGTATATTTTATATTATATTATATATATGTATGTGTGTGTGTGTGTAAACATTATTTTGTTTGAAGCAGAATGCTGTTTTGAAGACATGAAGACTCATTGAAGTTTTAAAGTCTGCTTTATTTTCTCTCCCGGGAGGTAGGCAGGCCTATTTATTTACAAAAGGAGCAGACAAGGCACGTACGATCACAGCAACAGATTAGTCAAGAAGTGGTGTAAAAAGAGGGACAAACAAATTATCCCCATCTTATATACTGTAATGTTTTAATAAGGATTTCCATGGCATGTCAATCAAAAACACAGGGATCTTTTAGAATAATTTGTGAAGTCAACAGTATTTTGTCCCTTCATGCAGATCATGTAAAAGTGTCAACATTTAGCCGATTCAGCAATTTTATAAAGCTTCTCTTGAATTAATTAAGTAGAGAAAGTGGAATTGGATCAGGAAATAGGTGAATGAAATTACTATAGGCTAAATTAAGCTAAAGCTTTGGAAATTAATTTGGATTAAATTAAGATTTTAAAATATCATTATATATATATATATAATGTAAAACATATTTTTAAGCAGTTTCATGGCCAGAGAGTGAAGAAATTTATGAATTTTTTAACTCAAATTATTCAATCCCGGGAAGCATAATTTATGTACCAGAAGGAATGACGAAACTAATGTCCGTTCACAAGTGATGAGGAGAAGAGAGCAAAATTTTTCCATTGGTAATTTTTACAATGAGATTTTGATAAGGATTCTTTATATGTGTTGATTTAAGAAAGGAGAATAAAGGTATCTTTTAAAAGAATTTGCACAGAATGACAGATTTTTATTCCTCCACTCAGAACGTGTGAAAATGCTGATTAAAGCAGTTTTACAGAGCTCGTATAGCATTAATTAAATGAAAAAGGTGGAATTGGATCAGGAAATAAGAGAACATTTTAGAATTTTTATATTATTCTTCATTTTATATATATATATCAACTCACTATTGCACTGTACTACCCTAACAGCTAATTTTATTAAACAACATTAAGAAAAATTAAATACTTTAATCATTAGCATATTTAGCTATTTAGAAGATGTTTTGGAATGTAATCGAGCATGTCTCATTGTTCCCTCAGCAGAATTTTCTTTTAAAATGCATATCGCATAAAACATGTTACATTTAAAAGCTTAATTTGACTCATAGTTTGTAAATACTATATCATTAATTTTATGATACATTTAAAAATATTTTTATTTTACAAAAAATAAGACTGAAAAAAACATTGAAAAAATAAGAATTTGCATTCACTTCTGAGGCATAAAAATCAGGCTTTTTGTTTAAAACACAAACAATATCATAGCTGGTGTAACAATTAGGATCAAGCAAAAGGCTATAGCTACTCTATCCAATGGAGGAACTAGAAATAGGTTCTAAATTTTCACTTAGACATAAATGCAGCTGTCCCATTCCTCCCAACTGTCCCCTAATTAAGCATTTTATGTATTTTTATTAACTAATATTAAATACTGTATAAAATGTGCTGTCTAATTAGCAGCTCAAATATGACACATTAATAGTGTTTTTAGTTTTAAATAAACTATATAAAATATTAAAATTAAAGTAAGATATTATGAACAGTAACCGATCTAGGAAACTATCTATTATGTCTATGCAAAATATCAGATCATCTCCAGAAAGAGTATAGTTTTAATGAAGTTTTCATTTTAAAATGCATTTTGATATTTATTATTCATTTAACAAAATTATTACTTTAAAAAATGTGTATTTGACAAATGCACATTTCATACAATAAATTTTACTTCCCGATTTGTTACAAAAACATATAAAAAGCAAGATAAAAAAAATAATAGATTGTGATAACAAAGTAATTAGCCTCGCTGCTTTTTCAAATTATATCTATTCATACAAAATACCTGCATTAGTGTATAATATATTTTTGCACATATATATGCATAGAAATATGAAGTATAAAATAGGGTAAGAAAAATTAAAAACTATTTAATAAATTTTTAACTACAAAAAAAATTATTAGAAAAGTAAATGAAATACAGTGGCTCCCAAAAGTGTTCGTACACTAAAGAAATTTGCAGAAATTGTGTTCTATACTTCTTAATAAAGCATTTTAGTAGTTGGTTTTTTTTAATTAGCATCTTTAAATAGTTCTTAATAAAACTGAACAAATATTTTTATAAAAAAATCAAGTAGTATTGTTCTAAAAAATAAATAAATAAAAAATGTCACAAAATTAGAACACAAAAGTCTTCGTACATCCAAACATTATTTATTTAAATTCATCATAAAAATATCTTTTGCGGCTTATTTTTCTTCTAATTGAAAAATACACAAAAATCGTTTGATTTCAGTATTTAATATCACAATTATTTATTCTATTTGCTTTATTCTTAGATATGACGCGCATTCGTAAAGAAACGAGTTTAGACCTACGAAAATTAATTATATTTCATTTTAAAGCTGGAAAATCAATTAGAGGCATTGCAACTATAACTAATCTACCTCATTCAACGGTGCAAAGCATAATAAAACGTTACAGAGAGGGAAAAAGGATTGCAAACAAGCCTCGTAATGTTCGCCCTCAAATTCTGTCAGCTAGAAGTCAAAGAAATATTGTGAGTAAATTTCTAAAAAATCCACGTCTGAGTGCAATAAAGTTTACTTCACAATATAATGAATCAAATGGAACTTTTATTTCCTGTGAAACTATTCGTAGAATTCTTCGGAATGCTGGTATACATGGCCGCTCTGCACGAAGAAAATTCTTTGTAAGTCAGAAGAACAGAATTGCTAGGCTTAAATTTGCAAAATCTATGATAAACCAGACAGAGAGCTATTGGAATCGTGTCTTATTTGCAGATGAAAGTACGTTTAACATCTTTGGGTCGGATGGGAGAATCATTGTATGGAGAGAAAAAAACGAAGAACTTAATCCCAAGAATTTAGTTGGAACAGTAAAGCATGGCGGTGGAGGTGTCATGGTTTGGGGGTGTTTTTGAGCGGCTGTAGTAGGCAATTTAGTATTCAATGATGGCATAATGGATCATAGAGTTTATATAAATATTCCCAATAATAATTTAAAAGTGTCAGCACAAAAATTGGACATTTTAAACAACTTTGTGTATTACCAAGACAACGATCCTAAGCACACGGCCATGAATTTTCGTCTTTTTTGCCTCTATCATTGCCCTCAAATCCTTAAAACACCAGCTCAATCACTGGATTTAAACCTTATAGAACATACTTGGAAAGAATTAGAAGTGCGAATAAGAAGTCACGACATTAAATCGAAAATTCAACTGAAAGCAGTAATGATCGAAGAATGGAACAAGATCGGTGTAGAAGTAACCGACCGTTTAGTTAAATCTATGCCCAAACGTTTAAAAGCTGTTATAAAGAATAAAGGATATCCTACTAAATACTAAACATTTATAAAAATTTAGAAAATTTCATATTTAGTGATGTTTTTTTAAAGTGTATGATCACTTTTGTGTCCTATTTTTGTGCAATTTTATTTATTGTCATTTTTAAAAAAATAATTTGCATCGTAATTAAAATTTATTCTTTACTGCTTTATTAAGAACAGTAAAAATATGCTATGAAAAAATTTTCATGTAAAAATAAGAATATATAATGGTAAATAATGAGGTTTTTAATTGATTCTTGTTGGTGTACGAACACTTTTGGGAGCCACTGTATGTCATGCATTTTACAATATATATCCCATTCAAATATCAATCTTTTTTAATTAAACTGAGTTGATGAGAAATAATGTATCTGCTAGTTTCTTAAAAAATAGTAATAATTTTGAAATTTAAAAAAATGTTGAATTTGATTTAAAATAAAAACTTAAAAATTAAAATGAGATATACTTTATAATACTTTTTGAATTCTTAGGGTGTGGTTTAAACATTAAATTGAAATCACTTTCAAAAATGCTCAGAGAAAAACTTTAAATTTTCAGATGAACTGCATAAATTACATTTCTATTCTGGCTTCTATGCTTGTATATAATTACAAATTCTTTTGTGTTATATTTTCTTTTTCATTAAATCTAGTTTTTGTTTCTTTTATTTTCTTTCCTCATCACAGGATAGAAACTTTTAATTATATGATATGCATGTGAATACATAGCTACTTTTTTTAAAGTAAAATTGCTTCTTTTTCACTAAGAATCCATCTGCAAGTAGCAGAAATTCTTTAACAGGGTGAGTAGTCAAAGTTTTTCTTAAAAAATAAGCAGTTTATGGGCACTTTTTAAGTACCTTTGAGTACCAACATTAACATAGTAGTTTTGATTATGGAACTAAGTTAAGATGAAATTCATTAAGATGACCAAAAATACTATTCAATTTTAAAAAAGAGAAATAGAGAACACCATCAGTAACTACAACATATTTTTAATTAACATCAAAGCTAAGTACCTTAAAAATGTCTTTTTTTTTTTTTTTTTTTTGGCAAGTTTCTCATGAAAATCTAATTTAATCCACATCTGAAATACTTTAGTTACATTACAGTCTGCATTAAGAAGAAAAATATTACATTGCCACTTCATTAACATTTCAATTTCTTCATAGAAAAAAGGTTAAGAACATAAGTAAACAAATCTGGAGTTTTAAAAAAAACCGTAAAAAAACGTTTTCTGTTTCTTCCTAAAAATTTCACTAACTCTTTCAACTATTCAATTTCCATGCTAGTAATTTTTTGCAACTCATTTTATTTCTTTAGCAGTGGAAAGTCTCTGGTTTGCTCAGCTAGTTGAGCAAGTTCAATAGCAGTACATTGAATTTCAGCAATTTCCTTTTCTAAGAGATGTTTCTTTTTCCTTAAAGAGATTTCTTTCCTTAAAGAGACTAACAAATCAGATTGTCCTTTCTTTATGCCATTGGCAGCAATTTCATTAGCTCTTTGTTCCTCCAAAAATAGGTGATATTTTGAATAGCCTGCTGATGATGGTATTTTCAATTTTTTATCCATAAAAGTCCAAAAAAATTCATTTATAATATATATATATATATATATATATATATATATATATATATATATATA
>JAPMOR010013418.1:23229-53397 GCA_026543865.1 Argiope aurantia
ATATATATATATATATATATATATATATATATATATATATATATATAAAGAGTGAGTACAAATGATGGACCCAATGTTAAAATCATATTTTTGAAACTACTGATATATTATAATAAGTAATGCATGAATTTAAAGAGAAATATGCCAAGTTTTTTCCACCATTGATCAATAGATGACAGCACATTAATTGACAGCTGGGATTGAAATCTAAGAATGACAATGACAGAGAAGAGTTTTTGCACCTTAGAATATGCATGGGTTTCTTTTGTAATTTCAATACAACATGCAGGGTGAGGGAGAGTTTTGTTCAAAGTTTACAGATGTCTACGAGAGCTGACGCCAGTAAACAGTATGGAACATTTTATAGAAAAAAATTAAATTTCAAGCCATATCATTTGCAACTGACGTAAGAAATAACACAGGATGACAAAATGCATCGATTTAACTTTTGTGTTCGAATAGAAGAGGAACTGGAAAATGAAGATTTCACAAATAAACTGATTTTCTCAGCCGAAGCAGCCTTCCATTTATCAGGGCATGTAAATCATCATAATGTCAGAGTGTGGGAAAGTGAAAATCTTAATGAGATTGTGCAATTTCATAGAGATTTACCAAAAGTGAATGTTTTTTGTGTGATATCACAGAAAAAATTGTATGGCCCATTTTTCTTTGCCGATCACAGGTGATAATTATCTGGACAAGTTGCAAATTTTGTTATTCCCACAACTGCTCGAGGCCAGTGCAGATTTTGTGTTTCAGCAGGATGGAACCCCATGTCACTGGTCTTTGCAGATACATAGTAACTTGAACGGGGAGCTTCTAGACCGGTGGATGGAGAGTGCAGGTGATGATGATTTTCTTTTAATCACATGGTCACTAAGATCTGCAGACCTAACATCATGCAATTTCTTTTTGTGGGGTTACGTCAAACACATTGTTTTTGTACCACCAATGCCAGAACTTAAAGAAAGCATTTGTGCAGCATTCAGAATCATTGACAAAGTGATGCACAAAATGTTTGGAAGGAACAAACTGGATTACAGACTGAACGTATGCTGTGTAACAAGAGGGTCACATATCGAACATTTGTAACTGAAAAAAACGATATATTTCTCTTTAAATTCATGTATTGCTTATTGTAATATGTGCAGTAGTTTCCAAAATGATTTTATAAAATCAGGTCCATCATTTGTACTCATTCTGTACATATACATACAGTGGTGGCCAAAATTGTGGACACTTTTGAAAATAGTTATGTTTTTTAAATTTGTATGCTTATATAAAATGTTACATTTCACTAAATGCCAACTCTTACATAACATTTTAAAGAGAATTTAATACTGATTTCAATGTAAAATGCAGAATTCAAATAATTGCAATACAAAAAAAGTTATTCTTACTTTAATCTGAATAACAAACACATTGATGAAATGTATTGTGATTTCTAACTTTCCTGACAAATCGATGTTCTTGTTCCAGGAACCAATCAAATATTAATAACTGCTAGCAGATGCTGACATCATGTTTAAAGTTGGAACAAGTCATTCTTGTGCTTTTTTCTGCAGAAAGAAGACTGTTTTTTATGTAATCAAATTGCAAGTTAGAAATTTTGTAAATCATTTTAATATATAGTTTGAATTTTTGTAAATATTTCTGATATTTAGTTAAAAAGCAATGACATCAAATAAAAGAATATATTAGATACCTAGAAAGAGAACTAAGATTAATTAGTTACAAGAAAATGGTCCTTCCTATGCTGAAATTGCAAGACAGGTGGGTGGATCAGTGACTACATCTGGAGTCCGAAAGTTTTGTTTACGATATCAGGAGACAAATTCAATTAAAAATAAAACAGGAAATGGGTGAAAAAGGTGCACCGCATCTTCTGATGATAGAAGAATAAAATGATTATGTCTCCAAAATAAAAGAATGCCATCAGCGGCCAATTGAATGATGCTGGCATTTATGTCAGTTAAAGAACAATCAAGAGAAGATTATTAGATGTTGGACTAAGAGATAGAATTCAATGAAGAAATCCTTATCTCAATTTACAGCAGTGTATAAAAAGATTACAGTGGGCAAAGGAACACATTAATTGGACCGATGATCAGCGATCTCAAATTATTTGGAGTGATGAAACAAATATTTTGTTATTCGGTAGTGATGGTGAAAATATGTAGGACATAGAATAGGCGAAGAGCTACATCCTGACTGCATTCAGGCAACTATGAAGAACTCAATTAGTGTTATGACTTGGTCATGTATGTCAGCAGACGGTATTGGTTTTCTTCATGTTATCTATGGGACATTAAATGCAAGAAAATACATTGACACTATTCTAGAAACAAAACTTACACCTTCCGTCAGTGATCTCTTTCTCAACAACTTATCATTTATTTTTCAGCAGGATTCAACTCCTTGCCACACAGCAAAAATATTGACAGTGTGGTTTAGTACAAAGAGCATTGAATTATTATCATGGCCAGGAAAGCTTACTGAAGTCAAAATTATTGTAAAATTATGGCACTGTTTGAAAATTCTTGTACATATGAAGCGTCATCAAATAAAAGAGAATTAATTGAGTTTCTAATTGTTTCCTGGCATCATGAAATAATGAAGGAAGAGCTTAAACCTTTCGTCAGCTCAATAAAACATCAGTCTGAAGCTGTAATAATAAAAGCTACCCTACTAAGTACTTATAACTCACTGCAGTCATCAACATCTAATGTATCTCGATAATTATTGCAGCTCAACTTTTTTTGTACCGTAAATATTTGAATTTTGCTTTTTGTATTGAAATCAGCATTAAATTTTTTTTTAAATGATATATAATAATTTACATTTTGTGAAACGTTACATTTTATATAAGCATACAAAGTTAGAAAGCATAAAAATTTTCAAAAGTGTCCACAATTTCGGCCACCACTGTATATATATATGATATTGCTTAATTTAATTAATTTCCTTTTTTTTTAAATCCTAAATTAGTCCATGTTACTTCATTCTAAAAAATTTTTATTACTTCTTGATCCAAATACTACTTTTTTATTGCCAACACATGCTCTAAAAATTGCCTTTTCTTTGTTTCCTATGCTGCAAGCAAAGGAATAAATATCTCTGGCACCTATGCAGTTGTTTAAAAAATTCCCAAGATTTCCTTTCCTAAGACAATACATGTCAAAGAAATCCCTACAGGAATTTTGTAATAAAACCAACTATAAATTTGCAGACTTCTACTTATAGATTCATTTAAACATTTACTTGAAAGTAAAAGAAAATATTAACTCTTGGCTTAAAAGAAAAGACAGCATTTCAAAATGGAACTGAAGGAGGAGCAATATTAAGGAATTTCTAAAAACAGAAGAAAATATTTTTATGCTCTGGATGTGAACACAAACTGCACATATTTTGAAAAAAAATATTGTCAAGTCAGTAATTCATCAAAAGAATAAAATATATAAAAATATGATATTTACTTTTAAGAGAATCATCCTGAAATAACTTCATACAAATTCCAGATAATCTTTTTTACAGTATGTATGTGATGTATAGTAATAGGTATGTGTCCATTAGATAGTAAATGAAATATAATTGGCTAGTGAGTAATAAATGAAACAAAATACATCACATACAATAACACTTACCTTCATCTCGAAATCCGATTCCACTGTCACTATTACTACTGTTACTGCTTGTATTGCTAGGCTGAGGAGACATATTTACATGAAATTCCAAACCATGCACAACATCATTATTAGGTCCTAATTTACTTCTATACAATCCAACTACTGCTTGAAGAATACTATCTGCAGATTCAGGAAATTCTTTGCACTTATTAGTTACAGGATCTGATGTACATGTTATATGAAATGCTTTGGCTCGTTTCAAATGCTGATGATGAGGAATTAATTTAGGATCAACCATGAATACATGACAGGAACTACTCACAGATCCCGGTTCTTCCTGACTACTTTCACTAAATTCATCACTGTTCCTTCCATGATTAGTGACAAGACCGAAAAATTTCTTATCATCACTATACACACCACTAAAAGTAATTTTGTCAGCAGAAAATTCAGCTAAAGTAACACCTTGAGGATTGATGAGAATAATACTTTCTGAAAACACAGACATTAACACAAGAGTATGAACTTTCTTTTCAACTCTTAAACGACGAATACAATTCCTTATAGTTTGCAATCGCGAATTAGGAAGTTGAGGTTCTTTAGGCATCTCTATAGTTCCTAAATAACCTACAACAGCTTTTAAAATAGCTTGTTCCTGGCTACCTTTCTGTTCTACATTTTGAGAAGCGAAAATTGCTGGGTATAAAATGTTATTTAAATCTTGCTCTGTAAAAATAGAATGAAAGACTTCACTAGTGGAACTGGATGATGTATTTAAATGTTCTGGATGACTCCGAGATTTTAAAACCTGGTTTTCTTTTCTTTTTGAAGGCACTTGTTTTGATTTTTCATTTGAAGAAACAGATGCTATGCCTGTGGTTTGCTGTAAAAGAGGACTTTGTAAGGAATGCCTATTATTTCCATCTTGCAATCTCTGCTGAAGGATTAAGTCTAGTAATACCTTATTAGATCTACTAGGTCCAGCAAGACCAGCAGTATGTGATTTTGAACTTTGTTTCTGGGGAACAATCACATTACTTCCATGGATGTGATCAACAAACAATGCACCAGTTTGTAAATCTTGTACTACTTTTTCAGCACGAGAAACACTGTTCTGATGTCTATTTCGAATTTTATTAGGATACTTTGGTCTAAGCTTCACAATTGATATGAATTCTTCTTCAGAAGAATCAGAATAATAATTTTCAGCTATTTGAAGCTTTAATATGCCATTAGAATTCCCAATCAATCGAACAACATCATCATGGGGGGCTTTTGAAACATTCTGGCCATTCACTGCAATTAAAAAATCACCAGGGCGCAAGCCAGCCTTTTCTGCAGGACTGCCTGTTATGATGCAACTCAGAATGCACGGAGCCTGCCCTGATATGGTAAAACCAAATCCATTTTTACCTCTAGATATTTCTACTGTTCTTACACCATAACTAGGTCTTTTTTTGCGTCGTCTGTGTTGATGCATTATTAGTTATAATTCACCTCTACTTGATCCCTGAAAAAATATATAGATAATTATATATTTACATAACAAATAAAACAATTTATATAACAAAATATGCATACTTCATATATGCAAATATGCATACACAAAAAAAACACTTAATAAAAATGAGATTGTACATGTTAACATCTTAAGGGCTCAACCAACATTTTAGCACTAAAAACTATATGTTCAATCAACTGCATTTTACGAGTAATAAAAATATATACATACAGAAATAACTTATCAGTTTACAAAATAAAAGAATAATTTATTGGACAAATCAACAAAACTTATAAAGTTTCTGTAGATATATTGTTGCAAAATTAATTATAACTTTCGGTCCTGTCTGTAATGGTACCAATGGGCTTTGCAATTTAAAATCGCTACTTTCTTACTCTTTTTATTTCATTATACTTTAATGATGAACTAAAGTGCCCTATTTCTATATTCAACACAGCATATAAATTATTTTTAAGCTTATGAACATGAATGACAATCGTACTTCAAATGTTGTATCAGTAAATCAATATAACTAAAAAAAGAATTCCGCTGCCAATTTGAATGATGTTCCCTTAATATTTTTAAGTGTACCAATTTAATAATAAACAAGTATATAAGAAAATGAAAGTTCCAATTTGGTTAACTGCAAAACAAGTGAAATATTTTTTGGATCAAAATAAAGGATATCGCAAAAAGATATATGTAAAATAATTTACTATGATCAGAGAATAAATATTTTATCCCCATGATTTTATTTCATTATTCAAAATTTTACACTAATTTTTCATCAAATAAGTCTTCTAGTAAGATTTACAGTAATACTCCTAAATAAAAATTTTCATTTCAAAATCATTATGATTTAAGCTTGTAAAAGTTTTCCATACTATCTTTTTAATAATTAAAATACAAGACTTATAATTATATAAAGAAATATTCATTTTCAAAGTATCATAATCCTCTGAAGGGGGAAGCATCCTTTTCCAATAATAGTAAGTTGTGAATTTTTATACAAAAAGAATTAACTGAAAAAAATACTATAACCAAAGTTACTAATCATGTTATACTTAATAATGAAAAAACAACAGACTAATTATGATATTATGAATAATTGCATTTATTACAATTAGAAATGGGAGGCTTTATTTTCAAGAATTGTTCAACTTTAAAAATTCCAATAAATGTCCACATTAAAATATCTGGTTGTGGGACCACAATATAGCCTCCTTGTCATCAAAAATTAGATATATTAATTGCAAATATTGATTAAGAATAGCCCTATTCAGTTTACCTATAAAAAAGACAAAATAATTTATCTTATAAACCTCTGAACATTCCGATCAGTCATTTAGTAGAATTTTAACACACCATAAAATATTTGTACAATATTCATGTACGATAAAAAGAATATGAACTTAAATATCATGATAAATACTAAATCCCTCATGTTCTCATAATAGACAATCAGGAACTATGAACAGGAAAAGAAATTTTGTTCTTAATATTAAATTATTCATCACTACAAGAACTCAAAATGTCACTAATAATTGAAAAAGCAATCCAGCTGCCAACTCAAATGTTTTTAATTTGTAATGTGATACTTACATTATGTTATACTCTTAATCCAAAAATTAGAACAGCAATAAGTAGGAAACTTCCAAAAATATCATAACTGTCAAGTCATCAGTATCTTAAATCAAAATTTAAATTCCAGCATAACATTTTAATATCAAAACAATATGTCACAAATAAATTAGAAATCAACAATTGAAAACAAACCAACTTCAAGCAGCAAACTTCAAATCATAATCCATATAAAAATCACAAGGGCAGCTGTACAATTATTAAATTCAAGATTTAGATTTCAGTAGGAAAATAAAAAATAAAACATAGATAACTTAAGTTTTCTGACAAATGGTTATGATGAGTCATCAACAAACAATTCCATTTCACAGAAAATATTTAAATGGAACTCACCCCAAAAACAATATCGTTGAAATCGGTGGGCATTTTAAAAATTTAATTATCTAAATGCAAAAATTTCAAATGAATTTCAATGCAAAATGATTTAACCTTTCATTAAATACAAACGCAAATATTTATACCATGTTTACACAGCTAACGTACATCAAATTTGAATTGTTACAGGAACACAACACAAAAATTAAATAACCCTGTCATCGTTCATACTCTGAAGAATGCCAAATATTTAGAATCCTTATACCCACTGGCTGGTAATATTTCGTGACCGTTTGTGGTCACATGATCTAAATAATATTCCTTGAAAGATCATGTGACAAAGGTAAAAGAAATGAGAGACGAATAAGCCAAATTCTTAATTTTATTTCTTGTGCATATGAACCAGATTTTTTTTAACTTTAGAGATGACCCATCGAATTAAGTTCAATATCGAATATTATTTCCTTTTGATGGTAAATATAACTTGCTCACATTTCCAGGGATTAATATAATTGCAAAATCCTATGTTGCAACATAGTTTATAATATTCAACCTCATAAATATTTCAAAACGTCAGAAATAAAGAAAGAGGAAAGGAATCATTGCATTTAATGCAGGCTGTATACAATTTATGCTAATAGGAATGAACAGCAAGGAATTAATAATTAACGTGATCGTTCGAAGGCTTTTTAGATTAGCTTTTATCACGAGATGTCGCTGATGGCAACTCGGCTATGATGATTTGTTTACATAAGAAGCGGATAACGAAAGAGCGATCATACAATGTTAACGAACTTAGAAATTTTCTGAACAGGAATGATTGTCTCTGCGTATGCTCAGATTTAACTGGAGAAATGAGTAATATTCACTATATTTCATGATCGCTATCCGCGTACGTCAGGAGCATCATCAGGATGAAGAATTTTTTCGTGTTCAGAAAATCAAAAATGTTTAAAATACTTTATCATTTACAACTCATAAAAGAAGTAGGAACGTTATTTTTTCAAGGTATTTTTGAAGTTAATTAAAAAAGTATTTTATAAATAAAAATGTTTTATAATTCAAACTTTAAAAATAGGGTTGATTTTGGGATTTTTAAATATTTAATGAAACTTCCTGAAAAATGACAGTAAAATTAATGTATACAGGATATAAGTTAGGAAATTATGGTTGTGTTGTTTTTTGTTTTGTTTTTCTTATATTTAAAGTGAAATAAAGGTTAACCTTATATTTTTTTAAAATTTTTAAATGCTTTATTTAAAAATGTTAGTGATCAAATACCCAAATCTATGAATTTAATATAATAATTTAGAAAACTTAAAGAAATTTATCTTCTGTTGAGGAATTTCTGAGGATAACATTTGAAATCATTTTAAAAAGGGCTTTTGAGCAACAAGGAAATATAAACCAGCATATTAATTGAAGTTGCTGCTTTTCTTCAAATCTTCTTTTGTTGAGCATTTTAGTTAAAAAAATTTCTTCTTTTTTTTTTAATTGAAAGATGAGCTGATAAAAAATTACAAATTCTAGATCTTATTCCTGTAATAATTTGAAGAGAGAATAAAAAATACAATAATTATATATAATACCAAAGATTTCAACTATCATCGTAATCCTAGTTCATAAAAACCAGAATTATTTACATCATGTTTCCTAATTTTTCTAAGAATATAATAAATCGTCCACTTAAAGATTCTATGTATTAATCAATGTATTTTTTAATGAAATAATCACTTTAACTATTTTTGCAATAAAAGTGCTTTATGTACATAATAATTTTAAATATAGTAAGTATCTACATCCTATCAATGGAACGAACATTTGATCTGAAACTTTTTTTGAGCAAAGAATTTAAGGGGATATACTTCTACTGATTTCAAACATTCCTTAAATTTTATTTCAGTCTAATAAATAATTGAAAAATAATTATTATTATAGTTTTAAAATTCAGTTCTGGCAAAGAAAAAAATCATTTGTCAAATTAACTGTGATAAACGTGAACTATTCTGCAGCTGCATTTTTTTTTTTTTTCAGTGGTAAGGACTTTCTTTTAAAACATATACACTTTTTGTTACTGCATATACTTTAAGTTTGATAAATACTTAAGTTTTTATTATGGTAGTATCAGTGAAAGATAACTGGAAGAAAATCATCATTTAATAACAGTTTAAATTAATAATAAAATATTTATCAAGAGACAAAAGTAAAATTTAATAAGATACCCCTCCCCAAATTCTTTGGATTCTTAAAAATAAATAATATTTATATAAAATTTAACATGACTATTTACTCAAAAGGGAGTCTATCATGGAATAACTATCTTGGTCATGTCTTCCTGAAATAGTTTTCTGTAGTTAGGCAAGTAAGATAAAATAGAAAATCTACATGTTTTCACCACCATGATTGATATGTATTTATCAGAAACAAAATTAATCAGTAATCCAAGAATAACTATTAACCATTTCTTCTTTAAAAAAAAAAAATCTTAATGACTCATATGATTTCAACTTTTGTCCATCCAGGAGTACTGATGCAGCTTCCAAGATTTTTCCGCAATTTTTTTTTTAATTCAGAGAATAAAATTTACTTTCTCATTCTTTCAAATATATTTAAATAATACAAATATGTTTTTAAAAATGTGATTTCTAAACATTTTAATTTAAATAAAAGTTTCAATTTTTTCGTTTGAAATTATGAATAATAAATATTAATAATTTTATATTTTTATAAAAATCTGATAAGATATATTATATTGCCATACCAAAATGTTAGTGCTTTTATAGAAAAATTATAAGAGATTTCTTATATCATCATATTCATTTAATTTTTTTAAGCAATAAATATTTTGATATTTTTACTTGAAATTTTTCTAAGCTAAAGCAAAGAAAAAGTGTACTGAAATGTAAAACTGAATGAGAATAATGAATTACAAGAATTATAAATGATTTTGAAATTTTTATTACAGGCATCAGAACTACAAAATGCATCTGATTACTCTTTACAAAATATAAGATGAATACTGCACAAAGTTATAAATATAAACATTTTTCAAATATCAAAATCACAAAAAAAATTTTGAAATTATAAAGTAAATTATTATGAGTATAATTTAATGTAGAATTTACAAAATTTTTACAATGTATAGGTATAAAAGATAAAAATGAAGGTAAGAAAAAAAAAAGATTAATTCTATAAAATATCTGAAAATCAGGCAACATAAATATAATTGCCATTGCATACAAATTATAAAAATTAAAAAGCATAACAAATTCTGAATCTTCTGGACTAATACAAAAACTCAAACAATATAATTGAAGAGGTTTTGGGGGAAAATTTGCAGAAAAGTAATAGAACTCTAGATTGACAAGATAGAGAGTTCAAAATAAAGTTTACAACCAAATATACATAAAATATAACATACATAGTGCCATTATTGAAAATCAATGCTATTTTTCATGAAGTAATAAGTAATACAAAAATTCAAACAACAATATAATGAAAATTTTAAATTATATACGTTTAAAAAAATTGCAAAATATAGAGGGTTAAAGCAATATATGAGTGACTTGACAGAGAATCTAAAATAATGTAGAATTTATAAATGAATCTAAAATCAGGTATGGAAGATTATTATATTCCTTATTAAACCTTATCATCATATTCTTTGTGTTATAATTGAAAAAAGAACAAAACAAAAAAACATTGCATTTGGATATGCACTAAACAGAAATATACAAAAAGTAACAATGAAAGTGATATATGTAATTGTTAAAGTATGTGATTAATAAAAAATATATTGCAAAACATTACAGAACCATCAAGAATTTTATATGGCAAATAGGCAGGAATTTAATAAACAGTTTTAATATAAAGCTTTATATATATATAATTTATATGATTAAATAGGAGAAAATGATAATAAAACAAAACCTTTTTTCCAAAGCTGATATTTATAATAGTGTACATTTTTATTTTTAATAATTGTAGTATCAAAAATTTGATAAAATGAATCACTCAAATGGTTAAAATTCTAATTTAAATCATTGCATTGAATAATTTTATTGAAATTATTTATATGCCTATCTATACATATATATGCATACTTCTAGATAATGACACATTTAAAATGTTAAACAAAAATCTATATCAAAGCAAAAAAAATTTAAATAAATAAAACAAATAGTCTAAAAGTATTTGCATACAATAATAAACTTAAAATAATATTATATATGATCCAGGGTGCGTAGTGTGAAATGGATGCAAAAATTAAGGAATTTTAAACACTTTTTAAGCACCTTAGCGAAATGTTATAGATTAGAGCTGCCTAGTGGATATTTCTCCCGAAAATATTTTCTAAGTCCGTTAACATTACATGATCGTTCTCTCGCTATCCAATTCTGTTTACATATCTTAACCCTCCTGTCAGCAGATTGCTATACTTACCGAAAGCTTCGTGTTTAAATAACAAGTTTACTCTTATATCAGGGTTAGGAAAAAAGGATTGCTTTCCCCGTTTGCGGTGCGTTCAGCCCTGCAATGGTCATATGGTGTTAGAGGTGAATGTTGCTCATAGCGCATCAGATGAAAATGATACTGAGGCCTTGTATTTCCAGCAATATCTTGTACGATATTTACATTTTCATTATCGACATCACTTTATTAATTGGAAAAGCATGAAGGAAATTATTTTCATTGATTTAACATTTTGGTAATTTAAAAGATATTTTTATTTTAAATATTCTAAAATAAACGTGTGTGTGTGTGAATAAACTTGCTACTTATATTGAGATTAAACACTTTTATTATTTAAAAGAAATATAATAGAAATGGTTGGGTGCCTATAAATAAAAAATATGCGAGGTTTGAATTTAGTTGAGATAAAGTTTTGATTTCTTTTTAAGATAAAACTTTTTTAACCAAATTAATTCTTTTTGAATTTGGAAATTATGGCTAAATTGAGAATAAATTGCTCGGAAAAAATTTTAAATTGGAAGGGCAGACGTGGTTTACCAACGCATCAAGTATTTCAGATGCTGAATTGAAATTTTATTTGTTAAATAAGTTATTTTCCTTTTCACAAAATTGTTCCTGTTAAGTAGATTTTAAAAAATGAGAAAATAAATGGAAATGTAACAGGATAAGATTTCGATTTTACTTAAAAAAAATTTTAGACAACATGCAATATTAAGATATAGATCATCTTATAAATAATTAAGTTAAATATAAAAATTAATATGACAGACATAATATCAGCTAATATACAAAAAAAAATGCACTTTGTTAATTAATTTGCACTCTTCTTCAGCCGTATTCACGAAAGAATGAATTTATTTGCAAGATCCGGATTCTGTGCAAGCTATATCTGAAGATCCATGTTAGAAAACCAGTTATGTTTTGTCAACAAGACCAAGTTCGTGTTTTGTCAACAAGAGCAAGTTTGCATATATGGATGTCGAAGAACTAAACTATATTTGTAGCAAAGACTAGATTAACAAGCAAAACACTTGCAGAAAGACATTTTAAAAATTATGTCTTCCCGAATATTCTTAGTATTTTTACGAAAATGTATATAAATATTGAACAAAGCAGTCAAAATCATTTATGAAAGTAGCAAAGCACTATGAGACGTTGGGGGGGGGGGGGAGCCAAAATCATTTTATTCACCATCTATTTCCAGTCTATCCTTTAAATACCCTCGTAACCAAATTTTTTTATGGAAAAATATGAGATGAAGTGCATTATTTTGCATGATCAAAATAAAAAGACCCTCAAGCCTTTCTGAAGACATTCGGAAAAATGCGAAAATTTGAAAGTATTTTGATACTTTTGAACACATAGGGTGCATTATAAAGAAAATGAGAATTGTGAATGACTTAGAAACAGCAGGTATTTTTAAATGGTCTTTTTTGAGTGGTCCTTTCATCACTATTTATAAATTCGAAAAGAATTTCTAAGATACCGCGTTCTCAAGAACCTGCAAACGAGACTCCTTTATTTACAATGCATTTTCAAGAAATCTGCATGAAGATTTGTTTATTAGATCAATGTATCCAATTCAAATTTACAGGAGGTATACTGTGGAAGAGACTTCATGATTGGGTGAGATGAGCAGGAACCCAATTCTCCATATCTCCACGCCAAATCAGATTAAGGACATCAGATCCACGGCGTCGAATTTAGCATGCGCGAGATCAAAAGAATTGTCTTGTCTTCAGCTTGATCTAGAATGTCTGCTTTTCAATGCCGAACCCTTACCTGTCACTACATCATCTTAAAGATAGACAGACTTCTGCATTATAAAAAGTAAGAGTGAAAACTATAGATTGAACCAGCAAGAGTGTTCCTCCATCGACTTTTCCTACAACACGGTGAATTTAGTGCTTGGTTTCGTTACTCTGTAAAAGAATCAAAAACACGTTTTAGATCAGTACATCTTTCAATTTCTTTACCGATTTTGTTCAAAATTTGATAATGATTCACATTTTTAGAGCACATAATAAAGTTAATTAATTTAGACTATTGCGTATTCGGGTTATCTTGATCACATATAAACGGATAGATAGATAATTAGTCGGGTAATGGATATGGTTCCAAAATTTGGTCCACATCTATAACTCTGGAGATGAAACAATAAGCCAAATTTCATCATCTAGCTAGTAGCATTTCTGAATTATCGAATTCACATGAACTGAATAGACAAACAGACAATTTTTATCTAAACGTTTACGCTAGGACTACATATCCTATTTCTTTTTTCCAGTTTGCTGCTTTTTTGAGTTCATGTGTTCACACACCGGCAGATATAATTTCAAAATTACTTTTTTAAAACATGAGGAGGTCTAAAATATTCGTCAAACTCTCAAGGTTGAATTTTTTGAAGGTTACGATATTCTCTGTTGTTCGTAAACGGGAAAGTAAATATTTTAGTAAAGAGGAATATCTTTAAACCAATGTTTAACTATCAGAGACGCATTAAAGGTTAGGCTTAAGAGGGACCCAAAAGGCGACTCGAAATTTTTAAATTTCGCTATAGATTTATTCTGGGAATTGCCGGAATTTATTTTCAGTTAATAAGATGTAAAAGCCTACTTCAAATATAATGGTCATGAATCAATTCCAGATTCATAAGCACAAAGAGATCTATCTGATCTTTTAGGCCTGAGGTCGAATCTCATTCTTTATTAGAAAAAACATGAAAATGAAATTGTCATTTCAATCATTAGACTAAATGATGAGTTTACATTTTCAATTATTATAAACACTTCAATAAACTTTAGTAACAATAATTCAGTTCAGTAAGAAAAATATTCCGTTTACTTTCAATTAGTTATTTTGTACAATCACCACTTCTAATCAATTATATCTACTCTCCATTATTTATTTTTCCTCTTCTGCTTTGCTTAAAGCATATAAATGATCACTTGCTAACGTAGTCCCATATCGTTTATAATCTCAATCTGACCATTAACGTTCATTTTTGAAAGTAAAAAATATTATTAAAATATGAAATGTGTTAATGCTGGATCATATTACTATGGGAAACCTTATAGCTTGCTTAAAGTATACGCGATCATTAAAAACCCATTTTACCCCCCCCCCGCCCATTCTCTTTAGAGCTTTATTTAAATATCTGTTTTTTTACCTTTTCAAAATCATTTTTATCTTATATATACAAAAATTAAAAACGAAAGAAAAGTTCTAAAGAGAAGTACTTTTTTCATCTCTTTGAAAAATGAATACCAAAATTTTGAACCCATTTATCTCAAAATGTGGTATTCCCAAAAATTTTCATGTTTCAAAACATGATTACCAAAATACTGTTTTAAAAATGCAAGTCCAAAATTTTGCAAACATTTAGCTTATACAACTGCCTAGGGAATAAACCCAAATATGCGAAAGTGACGGGACATTATTAAGTTATGTACCTTTTAAACTATGAAAAAAGATCAAAATTGAAAAAAAAAAAAAAAAAAAAAAAGGTAGGAATTTACGCTAAAACTTTTGCAATTTGCAAGAATTTTGTGTTATTCCTAAATTTTTGCTTCAATTCTTAGCCTATATAATCAAGATTATATGTACTGAAGGACATATTATTCCGGTTATTTGTTTTTGACAGAGTGTGTCTGAAAAAATACGAAATTTAGGGCAAAAAAATTCTAGCTTTTCTTAAATAAAAAAAAACTTAAATTATAAAATATTTATGCATGATATTTTAAATTTTTACATAAATGTCATTTAAAAATAGAAAAATATTGCTTCAAATATCATTTAAAAAAGATTTTCCGAACGTTGTCGAACATATTAATATAAAATTATATTTGGGAAGTGACGCTGTTCTAAGTTATACAGGCCTGAAATCACAGCATGGCGAAAATATAAACTTTAGCCAAATTTCCTTGGTTGTTTTATAAAAAAAAAGAAGAAAAAAAAAAGCATCTTTATGCTTTATACAATTGAATATATACGATTTTTTTAAATCATTTTCTAGTTAATAAATTGAATTTTATTTTAGATGTCATTTTAGTGTTGCATAATATTTGAATAAATATAACATCAAGCAATATTACAACATCCTAAACTCATTAAGTTCCGAAAAGGAAAAGAAATTGTATAAATTTCATAAAATTTCGAAATATTTTCCTGCAACTTCGCTCTCTACATTTAATCTAAAAATGATATTTTTTAAAATTTTGAAATGTTAATATCTTTAAGTTTATAGCCATCAGAAAAAGTAATTGTTTTAATCAATGTACTATTGATTAAAATTGGAAAGTTTGTGACCCTATAGTAAGATTTATTTTTAAAAATAAGATACCGAATCAAAGAAATACAATTTTTGTTACAATATCGCGCCTAAAATGTTTCAGTGATAATATATCACAGTTATTATTTTCAATTAAAAAGAATTAGAAATCAATAATCGCTTTTAAGTTTTATATAACTAATAAATGACAATATTTTAATGATATTATATTTTAAAATATGCCCTTAAATTAGATTTATAAATTTCTCAATAACGTCTTTTTGTTTTTAAAACTAAAATTCAAGAAAGATAATTTTCTGTTGTGAAAAAAAGTAAAAAACTTTTGCAAAGTTTAGTGCAAGAAGAAAATAATAAATATTCGTGAAACAAGAAGCACTAAATTATCAAGATTAATTAATTATTATCTTCTATAATAATCATTATCATTAATTATCTTCTTTCGGGACATTGCATATGAATCTTGTAGAATTTTTAATCTTATGATTTTACATCAAGCTCAACAAAGTGGAGTACCACTTTTTGTTTGTTTGTTTGTTTAATCTTATAAATCATGCACTATTCTTAAAAACAAATTCTTATTCAATTCAAATTGCTTTCCGAGACTTCTTACATTTGGCGATGTTTTAAACATAAGAAAAAGAATATTTTAAACTTATCGGGAATGATGTTAATGTTAAGTTGCTATAAATTTTCGTTCCATTATGATACATTCTGAAAATGGCAACGTTCTTTGGTTTAAAGAAAGTAGCGGGAAAATGCCTGGAGCACTTTTTTTTTCGTATATGTATACCAGTTGCATTTTTTAAAATTATAAAATAGAGAGATAAAATGGTTTACAACCCATTGGCTCTTCAGTAGAAAAAAATTAAAGAACACAGAACCGAAAAAGTTCTGATAAAACCAATTCTCTCTCTCTCTTTTTTTTTTTTCAATTTTATTTCTTATTGAATGTTATGTAGAAAATAATAATTCAATTGTAATACCCTAAGCTCTTTTGCTACGCGGTTTACATTTTTTTTAAATAACAAATTTGGAAGTTCTTTCGATAATACTTATGAGCGGATATGCATTCGAACCTCCATGCATTGAACATTTTTCAAGATTTTTTTTTCCAATAGAAAAACAGTTTCTGTATACGAAATAAATTTTCTCTATATTGGGAAGAAAAAAAAATCTCGCATAAAATTTATGTACACTTATTCAGAGCGGCTACAACGGGGGGGGGGGGTCATAATACCCCTCTCAAACGTTAGACAAGATTTTGCAGCCTCAAAAAAATGGTGCCGTAAGGTTGTTCGAGCTATATATGATTGTTTGATGTAACTTGGATCGAAACTGAATAGGTAAAAGAATTAAATGGTTTATCTTTATAATCCAATTTTCTTTAAAAGAAAAAAAATCTTCAATGATGAACTACCACTCTGAAGTAAAGACAATGCTATGAAAATAAGGCGTAATACATTCTATACAGATAAATGAATAATATTGTTTATGATAATGTAGCGGTTTGGTATGAGCGAGGATAGAACCTGGGACCTTGTAGTTCGCAACCGAGTAACAAGACCACAAGATAAAAGTAATTACTCGTGTCCTGTAGTTGTTAGCTGGCTTATAAGCTTCACCACAAGCAAATCTAGAAGTTATTTATACATTTTTAAATAAAATGTTTTGGCAATTTTTTTATATTCTTTAACCACAAAAAGTTTATAGTAATTAGTAAGTCATAATTAGTAAGAAAATAATACAAATTTGCAACATGTATTTCATATATTGAATTTTTCCTCAGGATAATTCAATATATAGAGGTTCGACGATACTTTTGACAGTTCAAGTTAACCATTGTAATCAACATAGAATAAATAATTATATAATAATACTGCGATGATAAAAAGTAGTTATAAATCAAAATAGATGTAATTTTTAGTGTATTATAAAACGAAATATAGTAAAATTTGGCCACCATACATATTAAAGTATGCGGTTTCGATTTGTCAAGGGAAAAAAAATTAGTACCAAAAAACACCAATAGGAAAAATTCTGGCGCTGCGATCGAAAATTTCATCATGTCATTTTCATATACGGGTATTTTGTGACACAATATCGAGGATGAAAGGAAAGGTTGCGGTAATTCAAGTCATTCTGCAAAATGTCGTTGTCACTACGTGAACGTGCCTTATTATTCAAGCTGTTTTATCAACGGGATGAAAATGCCAGTGCTGCTCTTCGTGAATACCGGCGATTAAACAGTAGAGGACCGATGACCATAACTAACTTGTAGAATAATTGAAAGATTTGAAACAATAGGAATTCTTGGTGCGCAACCAGGCCGAGGATGTAAAGGTATCAAGCAGGAACAAGTTGAAGAAGTTACAACTGCCGTTTATGGATCATTCGATAGCTAATAAATAAGCTACTAGCAGTGCATGTTTCAATATCACGACAAACAGATATCCCGTTCTCGACAGTGCTGAAGACACTGCGTAAAATCCTGAAATTTTATCTGTATAAGATAACGCCCATTCAAGAATCCCGGGGAACAGAAATACCCAGTTTGAATTTGCTTTGAGATTTTTGGCTCGATTGGAAGTTGATGAAGAATGATCGTGGCGGATATCATGAAGCGATAAAGCTTACTTTCATGTGCACAGACGAATAAACGCCGATATGCTGCTAGCCATCGTCGAAACCCTTCCAATCGAGCCGTAGTAACAAAGCCATCCATCGACGGGCGAATTTTTGCAAATTTCTTGACTTAAATTCCCGTAACCCTTTCTTTTATCTTCGATATCGTGTCACAAAATAACCTTATATGAAAATGACATGATGAAGTTTTCGATTGCAGCGCCAGAATTTCCCTTATTGGCGTTTTTTGTAGTATTTCTTTTTTCTTGACAAATCAAAATTGCATATTTTAATATGTATGGTGGCCAAATTTTGTTATATTTCGTCCAGTACATAACATGCTACAGGGATCCGAACGCCTCCTGTTATTTCTTGATCACCCTGTGTGTATATTATATATAAAATTTTAAAATATAAACACTGAAAAGTTGAAATATACATGTACTTACTTATACTTTCAAAAAGCCGCTTACAACCTTAATCCGCCCTTGATTACGATTAATATTATATTTCGCCTTTCTTTCATGAAGTTTCAAAAATTATATGCATTTGCCACAAAATCTATGCACTTAAAATTGCAACAAACTACATTAAAATCAAAGTCAATCAGCTACTTCGATTGGGTTTTTTCAGGCTCTGTTCAAAGAATAATTGTTACACATAATTTATAACCCTTTGTGCAAGAAATATATCTGTCATAGATTTTTCTAAACGCAAAAGATACTTGTATGCAATTTTAGAGAAATTGGTGCTTAAATAGTTTGCGATATTTTTCTTCAGTTAATTTCTTATAAAATGGAAGCAAAATGATCATAAAAACCTATTTCAAGTATTTTTGGCCAAAGAGACAAAATTTCGAAAATTTCAAATAGCATTGCCGACTTTCATTCATTGCTAAGTGATTAGAATGAAATGTTCGCGAAAGCATGAATGGTATTAAAATGGTACATCTCATAAATTGTCGACTCAAAAGCAAGGAAAAAAAAAAAAAAAGGTAAAACTATAAGTCATGTCCATCAATACTCTTTTACCAAAATTAAGCAGAACTGCCTGTACACATGATGACATTTTGAATGGAAGAGATGCCAGGCATGGTGATGGTTGTAACAAGGGAAGTCGAATCTGTAGAAACTCACGGTTGATGTTTTTTCAGTCTTACAACCAGAAACATGTACATCAAGGATTTCGGGTATTTCTAGAGCCAGAATTCCAAGTACGAACAAGAGGAAATGGAATGGCAAACGAAAATCCTTTTACCAATTTACCGAAACAATTGACTAAAGATCCCGTGCATAACAGAAGTGACTTCTTGTATTCACATGACGCCAGATAGCTTTTTTTAGTAATAATCCGTCAATGTTGCTTCAAATAAACATCCTTGTTGTCATACAGTATCGTATGCACGTGAAAAACTTTTCAAAAGAAGAAAGAGATCGAAGAGCATTAATTATTTTGTACCCAAGCAGGCATTTTTCATTCCATACAAATGATATGCGCCTTTTCTCTTATAGGCTATTTCCACAATTTTCCTTGCGTAGATATTCATGTTACAGTATCAATGTTTCATTTTCATTCCTCCGATGATTTCGTAATGCGTCCAAATAGGTATTGCCATTTAAATTCCTCGAAATTTTATTAATGTAATCGTAATAGTGATAGCTTATTTCTGTTTCTTCGGCTTATTCTCGACAGCATAACTGAAAACCCATACCTCGAATTTCATTGATTACTACCACCCGATATTACCCGAGCTCATATATCAGCAAAGTTATTTATTTTATGGCAACACTGTACATATCTCATGGTAATATGCTACAAGTTGGTTATACCAATAAATTTTCCAATGACTTGTAAAAAAAGCTTTCATGATAGATAATACAAAAAATACAAATATTAGATTTTACTTTAAACGCAGCCATAGTTAAATATTAACTTGTAGCTCTGTAGTTAACAAAACCCAGTCTTGAATAATATTACAAACCTTATTGTACTGCTTATTTAAGCCCCCCCCCCCCCACCTCCTGTGCTTAGACAGAATAATGTCCAGGATTTAAATTTGTGTTCATAAAAGAATATATTATGTTTTTCCCTTATTCATATAAAAACGAATTTATCTGCATTACACCTTATTTCCATGTATTCTTATTCTTCGCGATACTATTCGAGGAAGATTATTCATTGTCATACATGTATTTATATTTTCCATTAATAACATGGATTTCAGTACTAAACATTTTCCTTAAGAAATTCTGCATTCTTCATATATAAATTTAGTAGTATCCTCTGAATGAATTTCACTTTGAAAGCTTCTAAAAATGCTGCAAAGTACAGGTTAAAGACTAGGATATGCTGTGGTTCGTAATTTTTTAACCACTTCAATATATAATCTGATGTGAAGTAAGCTGAAAGTAAATCTTTTACAATACATCGTGCTGCAGAAAATTAAATGGAAAAGTTGCATCATAAACGACACTTTTAAAGATCCGGAATATAGTAAACGATCTGAAATTCGAATTCTGACTCTTTAACCATCCGTCGGGTGTAAACGCCCTGAAAGGCACAGTTCACATTTTCATTCCTAAGAGGGGGAGAAATTAATCCCTTTTAACAGTCTCCTTTCATACCAGGTGTTTGGAGTCTTCCAACTCAGTTGATTTGACAGCTGTTTGGAAAACAATTACAGCCACAATGATCGCAGTGGCATGTTGCACCCGCAGTTGCCACACATAAGGTCGTTTTTGATTTTTTTTCCCTCATGAGTGTTTATTTTATAGCCATTTTATTATTGTGTCATTCAAAATTTGTCAAATTAACTGAAAATTTTAAAGTTTCATCCCAGCTTCATATTTTCCGTTAATTTTTACGTTATAACTAATTCAAGCCATCTCGCTAAATACGAGGTTTGTCGGACGATGACGACGAAAAAGGATTTAAAAAATCTTCAAGATAAGGTGAAAGAAAGTCAGTTAAGACCCAATTAATTTCATCTTCAGATGTCCGGCATCATGTTACATTCTACCTTTTTTTCCACTATATTATTTGCAAATTTAAATATTCTTTTTTTAAAACTTTAATTTATAAAATGATAATTATGTATCGCCTAACAAAATCGAGAATTTCGCTTTCTTTTTTTCAAAATGTATGCTATTTTTTTCTTTAAAGAATCTCAAGTATTTTTTCTAAAATAGTAAAATAAAGAATTTTAATATTACAAATTATAACTTTTCTTGCACCTATGCTTGTCAGGCCGATTGCGTATGAACTCGCCAGATTGCATATTGCGCTTGATGGAGAGTCGTTTCAGTATAGCTAACACAGAACAGCTTTATCCAAACTTTAGCATTTAATTTGAATTTCAATTTTAATCCTCAATTAAATTCGCCAATTTTGCGTTATTCTGAAGTATTTTTATATATTTTTTCAATTACTGCTACTTGATTCTTTCATTTTAGAGGCTGATTTTGTAAATTTGTTGCATTCAAGACAAAACTCCTTTTCCCCCCTTATAAATACCAAAAGCCATGCTCCTCCATATAATATGAATCTATTTTTAATTACGTAATGGCAGTTTAAAAATATTACAAAAACATTTTGACCCAAACAAATTTTACTAATATACATAAACTTCACAAATAACTATAAAACACCTTTTATTGTTACTCATTAGAACTATTTCGAGTAAATTAAAAAATACAAAATAAATGCTTGTTTCAAAACATGAAAGGAAAATAATAAAAAAAAGACGCTAATTTAACGTTGTAATAGAAAAATTAATTCACGTCATGAAAATGACGAATCATCCAAAATGAAACATAGTATACATCTATCACATGTAGATATGCATTCTAAAAGCATTTAAATACATTTAAGACATTGCATTCACCATTCAGACAAATATTTATCTACTAATACATGAAGGGGAAGACAGTCATGCTACACCATAAATGCAGGAAGTTTTTAAGAATTGCTACAGATAACATCTAAACATTCTCAGCTCAGTATTTTAACATCTTTGCATTTCATGCTAGTAACATAATATAGAATCGTATATGTTTGCCTTTAACAAGGTAAAATGCAAAGCATATTTTACAAAATATTTCAAAATCGTCTGAAAAGGGATAAAAACTACAGAAGTAATATGCAGAGTAATAAAAGTAATTTCATTGTGATATTCAGTGACGATAACTGCCATGAAAATGTAAAAGTTAAAATAGCTGCAACGGGGGGGGGGATTGTAATATTAGTAATATTTGCAGATAGGTATGATGGAACAAATGGCAGGGGGGGGGATGTACACTCATGAACACAATTTTAAGATTATGAACTAAAGTACGAGAAATAATCTTAAAAAAAAAAAAGTCTTCTTTTCAGCAATACTAAAAATAACTATGCTACCTAAGATACAGCACAAACAAATATTCACAATACAATGATTAAGTTTAAATCCGTTTACAATCCATAAATGTTTTAAGTGCATCATGATACATTCAGATATACATTGGTGTCAGTCTTTCTGGGTTAACTAAAAATCAAAGTAAATTTAGTAGATATTAAAAGATAAAAAATTTGTTTTAAAATCACTTAGAAATACAGATTTTTTTTTTGCACTAATCTGGATCTTAAAAAATAATTTAATTTCATTTGTGTAAAAAATGTTTATATAATACACTGACAATTTTTAAAATACAAAACATATAATAAAAATGTAAATTTAAATTAATATAGTGCAATATAAAATTACATCTTCTGGAAATGTTTATACCATCTATACAAATTTAAACTTCAGGAATGAGAATAAATTAGACACAAGTCACACATATGATTCATTATCTATCTTGTGAAACAGTTATATAACTCCAGACATTTTAGACGGATCTCCAGGCTTCTGTCCTGCTTCTATATCGCCTGCTCCTCGAGTATTTTGCAACAGATTATAAGAACTAGATGCCTGCATTCGCATTTCCTGAACAGGGGCCCTATCGAAAATGAATTGAATTTAGTACTTTGACTATAACAAGATCAAGTTTTAAAATTTAATACATTTAACAAATAAATACATGGGAAAATCAATAAGAATCATTATCGCCTCAATGATGCTTATGTAAATGCCAAACAGAATTGTGTAAATTGCATTACGAAATGATATATAAAAAAAAAGTAGAGATATTTACAGAATGCCCAATTATGTTAGAACCCATGTTGCTACCGAATATGAATTCACCCAAAGAAAGAATAATTCAGCCATAATACAAATTCCAAAATCATTTTTTTTAAATTGGAAACATTTAGAATATTATACATAAAAAAAATTATGACATCAAGATAGTCTTTGATTATATTCATAAAGAGTAGTCACTCTAGATAATTTTAACATATTCAATAACTAAATCGTCTTTCTTCGAATTAAAACAATTACAAGAAATTTGAAAGATAACTCCAGAACATATTTTCCCAAAATGATGGGCTTGTCAGAGGATGATCATGATCTCATACATACTTCAATGATAATTTTGCTGCCTGAATAATTTCAAAATATCAATTAAAATTCAAAAACAGTTTCAAGGTTATTTTATTAATAATTACAAATAAATATTTATTTTGTGATGAGTGCCAGCAATTTGGAAATAATAGATTTCAATTAAAAACGTTACAGAAAAAAAAAAAAAGAATCTTACTACCTTATTTAAATATACTAGGAAAAAGTCTACTGCAGATTATAAATAAATGCAATATGCTATACTCAATATGTATGTAAAACATGATTTTAAGAAAAAAATTGTTGAAAGAAAGTAAAAAAAAAAAAATTGTAAAATAGCAGAGTCTACCAAATTTTAAGATGTTTTACAAAGCCTGCAAGAGCTGAATTTATTTTAGCTAGCGATTTCTTCTTAAATTTGCAGTGCCACTACATTTCCCTCTTTAACGGAGAAGATCCGCCATAAAATTAGCAATTTAAAATATCTAACTTTTTAAAAAACTACTTGTATTTGCCGAAAGAATTTCAGATTTTAGAAAATTCATTTTGTTGTCTTTTTTTTCACACAAAAATTCAGATGAGATACAGAGTTAATATTATAATATACTTAATTATTAATAAAAAAAGAAATCATACGTGTTGAAAGATTATCAATATATTTCAACATAGTTAATATCTATATATTTTACTCAATCATTTAAATAGACTTTTTATAGTGATGCCACACCTTTGCTACAAAAATTTGAGTTGATAGACAAATTACCAAGTTTAATTATATTTACATATATAATTTAAATTTCTAAAAAATATTTTAAAATAACATTATGAGTAAAACTTTAAACGAAAAACAAGGCATTAAAATAACTTTTAGATATATTCCATGCAGATAACTTGACTGATATTTCAAAATTAAACTAAAACAACATTTGATGTTAGAAAATAAAGATTGGGTAAAAGGTTATGGCAATATATCTAAATTCTATATCTTCAATATATCTAAATCTATCTTATGACAATATATCTAATATAAATAATTTTATTATCATATTACAAACACTAATATTCCCTCGATATAATTATCTCTCATGTATACTACCTTCAGCCAAATGACAAGGTGGTGTCATGCATTTTCAACACATCCACTTCTACTGATGACTTGTAAGCCTTTTACTTACTGTTGAAATGGATTCCATGTAGTGCTTTCATTTTGGTGAAGAGAACACAGTCGCACAAACTCATATTGGGCAAGTATAGTTATGAGAGATACTTGAACATCTACCCCAGTCGCAAGAGATCTGTGACAGTGTTCGCACTATGATGCAGAGCAATGTCATAGAGAATAAAGTCAAAACAACAAAAGGTATCAATCATGAATTCTGGAAACAAATTATGTGTCAAGAAATCACAGTAATAGACGGTATCGCCATTCATTCTTCGTGATAAAGTATCACTTCATAGTCAGATGTTTCAATACAGATATTATTTCTAGTATATGTTCGTTATCTCACATAAAGCAAGAGAAGTACCTTATTCTATTGCACGCATTTTTTGAGGACATGATTTTTGTTTGATGTTATGCACTTGTACGAGCATGTCTGCATTCCACCTTTCATGATAGTTCCTCATTCATTGAAACTGCCATCTTCTTTTGGGTATCGGTTCAAAAGGCCTGTGAAATTTTTTTAAAATTATGTCAACGTTGATTTTCAAACAAGGCTAGGGTATCCATCAAGTTACAAACTTGCACTACACAAGAACGTTGTACAAAATGTCAATCATGCTGTTTTAGCATTTTCCTACTTCAGTGACTCATTTCCGCGAAATCTATCATACATCAGCTTCCAACAAACCGATACGAGCTGAATTTTTGGCTGCCAACCTGTCATTATCTTAAATGCTGTTAATCCTTTGCTTTTTCTTCCCTCAAAACATTTTCATTCATGGTGCCTCTGTACAATACAGCAATGGTGCATCGTCATATGCATTCCAAAAGATTTTATAAAAGTGTTGTGCATTACTGCCTAGGGCAAATTTGATTTTTATCTATAGGTGTTGCTTCTGCTTTGTAAACATATTATTAAGTCACCTCACATTACTATCGAGTAAATCGCCCATCATCGCATGCTTTCGTTTAACTATTTTTTATCAGCTCAGATGTATACTCCAGTCAATGTACAAAGAAATTTCCACATTTTTTTTTTACCCAACCCTTGTACCATTAGAGAACAAGATTATATCTTTTGCTGAAAGGCAATGTCCCTTAATAAAAAATCCCTTAAAGAAATTTACAATGCTTAGTTTCACTAAGCAACAACAAACATTCATGTATATATCATAACGTACATACAGTACCATAATATACAAATAATTCAAATATGATAAGTTCTGAAAACCGAATTTTGAAATACTTTAGAGGAGTACCTACTGAACAACTTTTTCTTCATGCAGTTAGGAATTCTATTTCGACTATTTCTCTTAATATCATCACGAGGAAAACCAGGCTAGTACACAAAATTATTCCAGAAAATCAACAAAAAAGCTCATTTCTTTTATATTATCACGAACATGCAACTTTCAAATTATTCAAGGATTGAAATAAATCTTGAATAACCAAAGTTTCCTAAATAGGATTAACAATTTATTTTGTATGAAATTAATTTAACTTGATAACGACTTTACCAACACAAAAATGGAGAAATATTACTTACTTTCTTCTTAATGAAGTTAAACCATAAAGACTTCCGGTGACAAATATTAAACCTGATCCAAATAATGTAGAGATACCAGCACAGAGTGATACTGGAATGATCGAGATTCTAAAAAATAAAAGCAAATAATTATTTCGAAAGAGTTTATTATGCCAATGCAATAAAATTGTTCCATAGTTTTTATTAAATATTTCGATGTTTCTGTCAATTTTATGGATATAATTCAGACTAAATCCTTCTCCTCATTAATTAGTTAAAAGATGCTGTTATTGAATGATATGCTGCCACATCGTTCCACAAAGTATTCCGAAGAAGTTCAATGAGATACCAGTTTGGGTTTCACAGACAGGAATTATTCTTCAAATCAATCAATAAGAGCAAAGGTATTTTCTAAGATAAATTGTCCTGTCAATATATTTAATTCCCAACTGGTTGACAGAAAAGCATGAAGGGCTGCAAGAAGATTTAGAAGACAAATTATTTATACATTTACAATATTCAAATAATGCATATGCAATGACGATTTTTTAGTGAGTTAAACACAATCTATCAACTAATTATCTAGCTAAATCACTCATTCAGTTGAGTGGTCATCTGATCTTAGATTTTATGCTGTAGTTATTTAATCAAGTGCTCTTTTTATTCTCTTTGTATAATCTCAATATGCACTTCATAATGTGGATTACGAACTCTCCTGTTTTGGAATTGATTTTGAAACCAAATATCAAATGTATAGGTCATAATCATATTTCCTCCATCAAAGGCATCTAAATTGTGGTTTTTACCAATTAAGTAACTTTTAACAATTATTTAGAGCAAAGGTAAGGAACAGTAATATAATTGCTTCTATCCGTCTTTCAATATGAATTCTGTAAATTTCATTTAATTCTAATTCTGTTCCCGACACAAAATATTAAATGTTAGACATTCAAAATTGTCAAAGATTTCTTTTTATGCAAAAATTACTCTCTGAACTATAAATTTTAAGCAGATGCATTATAAATCACAAGTAATAGTATACAAATAATTATAACTCTCGCTGCGTATCCCGCAATTTCCACGGGCAATGTAGAAGAAGCAAAATTTGCGCATCCCGCGATTTCCGCGGGGATGCATTTTTCCCGTCTTTTTAGCTGTGCAACCCGCTATTTTCCCGTTCATGGTTTAATTTCAGCTTTTCTGATTTCATTCGGATCTGGGTTAACAGATAGCCTTAGTTGTCCATGGTTCTGCGAAACAATACACATGTTTTGCAGCATTTAGCGGGCCCTATTCAAATCTCAAAGATGTCTGGCTGGAAACGTTTCGCAATTTTTGAATCTATTTTGATAAAAGAATTACGCAGCGAGAGGGTTAAAATAAAACAGGCAGCGAGGAAAAAAATGATTTTACCATCAATTAATTTATGGAATGCTAGAATCTGTTTTAATCTCTTTATTTACAAGGAAAATTAGTTATTTGAAATTTGCATTAATTTTCTAACATGAGATGCTCCTCAAACTATGAATGTTTACTTTCATTTTTTAATTAATAAATAACATTTCTCAAAAATTTTTACAATTAAATAAATAACAGCAAGTAAAATGCATGAAGATAATACCTTATTTGGGAATTCAATTTTTAAATTTTGGAGAAATGTATCATTTTGAATTTTAGAGTTCATTCTTGTAATGTAAAATGCTTTAACGCTTTATGTGTTATACATTATAATTTCAAATATAGTCCGATATCTTGTATCTGACTATTTTTGAACACAGTTACAAGTATTTTTACCAAAATTCCGTACTCTCTCTTACCAACTCTGTATAGTTGTTTAAACTTCAAAGGAGTTGCCTTCCAATTCCTTTAATTGGGACTTCTTTCACATGACCATTCAACAAATTAACTGAAAAAATGCCTTCCATACACGCACTCGAGCAGATTTTTCAGTAGAGGTGAGTTTATGTTTTATGGCACAAAAGCCATCTTTGGCTAAGCTGCACCACACTAACGAAATTGAAATAATTTATCAATTTATAAAATCGAAAAATGGAATGTCTACGAAATCCAAATGTCTAAAAGTGTAAAAATGCGAGCCATGAAAAAGCTCAGCAATGATGTAAGGTATGGAATCGTACTAAAAAGTGTATCTAATGTTTATATACGATTATAAAACCAATATTTTTTAAAAACTAAAAAGGTTAACATGATAAGTTTTTGAAAGCAACTCGCCCAAATCAGGGTGAAATTTCTGAAAAAATACAAGACGCTGTGAAGAAAATCGTGGACATTCTACAAAAATGTGTAACACAGGACTATTACAAATTGACTAAAACTGTGTTGGTTTCTCCCATCAACAAATGTCGATGGATGAATTGAGTGTGACATAATCTCATCATAGTTAAAATGGTGTCCAGTTTTCTGCTGGGAAATGGGGGCCAGAGATCGATTGTAGGGTTAGTTGTATGGAGCTTATTAATCAGTAGAAGAAAGATCAGTTGAAATACTTTTGCACTAAGTATTGGATAAATATTGTGAAGCAGATAACATTTAACGAACAAAGCTGAAGAGTGCAGACACTGTTACAGCAAGCAATGTTTTTCTCACCCAAAGCATTTACTTCATAAGCAGCAGGATGATAGTTTTTGAATATTTCTATAGGGTTTCGCACCTAATTTTTTTTCTTTTGAAGAAACTCATAAAACTGAATTTTCTCCTGTCTGAAAATGGATGACGCTACGTCATATCCACTGAGAGCATGTAGAAATAATTTATTATCTTTCGGGTTTTTATTTTGTTTTAACATTTAAAATGTGCTAGGGAATAAAAAAAGAGTGTTTTTCGTTTCTATGCTTCAGCAAAAACCAAATGATTACCACCAGAGGCCAAAGCAATTAGGATCGGTAGGAGGTCTAAATCTTCTCTTATAATTACCTCCTACAGCCTCACTGACTGTGGGAGGTGATTATTATTACCGAGTCAGAATCTTCTACAGCTTATAAAATAGTAACGCTTCCATCAGCAAATTTCTTCAAATTTTCATTAATTCTGCAACTGATATGAGGCATTAAAAAACTATTGGAGTAATTTGAGAGGAATTTTTCTTTCAGCATAGCTAGTAACATTTCTCAATAAAACTTAACACTCCATATCATGTATTTGTTTCTTATACAGAGGCAACCAGGAAACTAATGATTATACTCTCCTAAAAATAATGTACGAGTCCATTGACAGCACTTAGTCATGCAGCTTTAAAGTACTTGTGAAACTTCACACTGACACCATTTTTCAGGAAGAACTTCACCTGATTGAAATTGCTCCCAATGGTGCTTTTTGGCCTAGAATGCCTAATTCACTCTGACAGATGGCAATTTATTTTTCCAAATTTTACCAATGTTTTAGACAGAGGCATTATGTATTTTCCAACAGCAACTGATATTGGAAATGGAAGAGTTTAATGAATTTGCTGCAATCTTGCTATCTCTAGTTACTCTGGATTACCTTGTGTCTACATATTGCTCAGAGTTACAAAATGA
>JAPMOR010013418.1:53407-71205 GCA_026543865.1 Argiope aurantia
GCATTTAATAGAACAATGAATTTCAAAAAGAATTACAATGTCACAGAGGTAACAATTGTATTATATTGATGGAAAAAAATAGTTCCCATTTTATAATAAACTTTTTGCTGTATAGAAAAGACAGAAGAAAATAAAATGTTCGGTACACTCCACCTATTCAGAAATCTCCATTGTAAGCATTGTCACAACAGCCACTCTACCACTGGCGATTTCTCTTGCATGAGTAAAACATCCAGTACTTTTCATAGATATTTTTAAGGTTTGTTAACAGCTATGTCAGACTAAAATCCCTGACTAGAATTTATCAGATCTGCTGATGATGGGAAATGCCTATTATTATAAACATTTCCTCTCATGGTGAGGCTCACCAACCCTGTTTAAATATTATCTTAATACTTCTCATCTTATGATTGACTGCTTTCATTAGTTACGATTCATTTGGTAAAGCATTCAGTTTTAATATTTCACTATCACCACACTTAATATAAATGCTCAAACATGAGGTTAATGAGATATTTCTACTAATACAGAATGTAATGATGTAACATATCTTAAATAATTTTTTTATATGATGAATTTTACATTATAAAAACGAGGTCAGAAATCCGATACAAGCTTTTTTTGCCAAAAACAGGAAAAGTTTTTTACTTCTATTGCCTATATTATTTTATTCCAAAATTGAAGCACTTATTCAATACCAAATTTTAAGTACTTTAAATTCATGTATTGGTGAGATTTTCCAGGGAATGTATCGTTTGTGATTTATTGGCAAATAACTCAACAAGACAAATTTTTTCGAATTTTTTGGGATACTTTATATAGAGCACAGAGAAATTAGTTCAAATTCAAATACTAACACATACAAATAAAGAGATTAAAACAGTTTCCAGCTTTCATTGAATTGATGGGAGGCATGAGTTCCCCCCCCCCCAATATCCCGGCTTGAAAAAAACTGCCATTCAATTAAAAATATATATATATAATGACTGACTTACACAATGTAAAGAAGTCCTCTTAACCATGGTGGTTTTCCATCGAAATATGCACTTGGAATTTGAGCAAAATCCAAAAACATGCATAGAAAAGGTGCCTCAATCAAAGCAACAAGAACACCACATAACCTACAGAAAATATATATATATATATACACACCAAGGGAAAAATAAATAAGATTTTTGTAATTTATTTTCGATTATTTATACCTATTCACATACAATATTATATAAAACAATGATCCATATCAGTAACTGCACTTGAGGATAGAATAATGTAAAAGGAGACAGGAATTCAACAGTACTTTTTACTAGTTATAATCCTTTATTTTTTAACCAAGTAAATAATAAAACATATTAAATTTAAACTAGATATCATCACAAAAGATTCAATGGATGAACATATTTCAGGTCTTCCATGCTTAAATTTTGAATCAATACAGCAAGTTCTAGAAAATATGTCATATTTATATGTTTGTTTATACATATTAGGATGTACCATGAAAAACAGTTTTCTTAAATTTAAAATTTGAAGTCGACAAAAAGTCTTCGCTAAAGTAACTTATTTATTAAAAATGTCTTTAGCTAAATTGAAAAATATTTAAATCTCCCAGAATATATCTAGAGATTTATTTCATTTATTGATTTATCTTCTGGCAAAAATGTGAATCTAATGTTTAAAGATTTATTAGACACAATTCACAACATGAATCATGCAGATGCTCATTAATATTCATGTCAGGGGATTTAAGTTCTCATGGGAATGTCTATATTCAGAACAGTGCTCCTGGAAACTGAGTAGCAATTCTCGCTGGAATTGCCCATGTCCATCGGAATGCATAACGGACGTGAATGGAAGTTGATGATCAGTCGGGATGTTTATGTACCCTTCATCTGTCAGAATCGTTTGTAATATCGGTTGTCCCATAGTATGCCAATTGCACACGTCCTATACCATGACAGAACCACCAACTTGAACAGTCTCTTGTTGACATGTAGGGTTCAAGGATTCATGAGGTTGTCTCCATATCTGTACAAGTTCATCCACCCGATGCATTTGGAAACTAGAGTCGTCAGACCAGACAATGTGTTTCTAATAATCAACAGTCAGATGGCGGAGTTGGCGGACCCAGGCGAGGCGCTAAGATTTGTGTCGTCCAGTCAACAACGGCACGCATATTTTCCAAGCATGCATTAACTTTGCACCCTAGGTCGGTATTCTTAATTTCAACCAATCGCGCTATAGAGAAGGCGGAGCATTTAATTTCTAAAAAGCATTTGTAAACAAATACTATCAATTGTTAGTGTCCCAGTCGGTTTCTTTTGTGTGTGTGTGTGTGTGTGTGTGTATTTTTGTGAATGCAATTCCAAATCTAACTTCTAAATTTGAGAACTCATGTTTCATCGGATCGTTGATTCCACTCCGTATTAACGCCTTTTATATTGGTTTAAATCGAAACTACCCTCTAATACATAAGTTACCTTTTCCATCCCAGCAGAACAATGAAATTTGTTAAATTGTGATTACCTATCCTTAAAATTATAAAATTAGTTTAACTGTACAACAAATATATGCAAGCATTGAATTAAGATTGATTAAAGCTTAAAATCAATTATAAACCGATGCGACAAGTTTATCTTCTAGGTCAAGTAAAAGATAAAAAAGGCAAATTAACAATGACTAAATCTCAGACTATTTAGAAGACTTATTTTAAAATGCCTTATCAACAGAAATATTTCCTTTTATTTTTTATATTTTATAAAGACAAAAATTTTAATTCATTAATCTGAAAAAATTAAAATTCATAAATTTGAATCTTTCAATGGTTTTGTTGGGAAAAATCAATCAAAATATTTTGAAGTAATATTTTCAAATTAAAATGTAATATTTTCTTTAATGTTAATGTAAGTATTAGAAATAATTTCAATACAGACAAATTACTTCTAATACTTTATATTTAAAATCAGCTAACAACTCTCGACAAACATCGAAAAGATTTTGAAACGCAGTGTTTAATTTCTTACTTCTCATTATACGAAAATAGAGCCGTTATTGGATGACATTTAGGATATCGCCTTCAGTTGAAATATGAATGTGCACTTGCAAAATATGTCAAGAGTACATGAATGGACATTATGTACATCAAAAACACATATCAATGTTGGTTCGTCGAATAGTTCACACGCTGACACTTGATGCACCAGCAGTGAAATATGCGGCAATAAGGAAGTGTTGCACGTCTTTCGCATTTAATGATTCTCGTAAGCTGTTATTGGTCCCGTTCTATCATGATCTTCTGATCCCAGCAATGTCGGGAGATTTGATGTTTTACCGGACTCTCGATATTCACGGTACACTCGTGAAATGGTCATACGCGAAAATCCAAATTTCATCGCTATCTCGGAGATAATTTATTAACATAAAATGTCCAGCAAATTGTAGCGATATCTTCACGATATTGTCAGACATTCAGAATATCGAACACTGTACAATAATATATATCGTACAATATTATTAATAAATATAATAAATAATATTGAATAATAATAACAGATGTTTCATCTCTCGTGTGCCGACTATAACACCACGTTCAAACCACTGAAATCTTCATAGCCTGCATTACAGCACAAGGAACCTATCTAATGATTTCGCTTAGAGAGTGGGCGACTAATCCCGGCATGGGCTTATCCCCGTAGATGAAAAGATGGAAATAAGTCTTGCGTTCCATATATTGCCGTGATGTCTTCCGACAACTTCCAAGTCCTGGAATGGTGTGGAAGGGAAGAAATAAGCCAATGATCGGAGAGGTGGGCGGGGCTTTTAGTCTATGCCGGTGGCTTGGAAAGTCAGGACTTTTTTCGGATATGGTGACGGATAAACTCTTATTTCGAGGTGACCAATGAGATATTTTGTTTCAGGAGGATGGGATTGTTAAAAGTAGGTGAAGAGAAATTATTCCATCAGTGCTTTGAGGATTTTAAGTTTCTTTTCTTCAGGATCTTTTATTATCTTTACGAATTTAAGAATTTTAACGAGATTTGAGATTTTTCTTTAGTAGGTTTTTTTTTTTTTTAAATTCTTTGAGAGCTTTCAAAGTTTCTTTGAGGTCGTCGATTTCTGATCTTTCTAGAGCGTCAAAAGTGGGTGTTCTATGCTGTTTCTGATCCGGTAACTTAGTTTCGTTGAAACTTTCAGGAGTTATTCTGAGGGGAGGTCATCCATTCTTTAATTGTCGAATTCCTCGTTACTTACGCATGTGAAGGGCTTCCATCTCTGAATGCAAATTTGGGGAAAATTCTGTAACCTTTCAAGCTGTTAAATGTCCTCTTGCATGGCAGTTTACGTAGACCGGGTCCTGTATTCTTTCTTGAATCTGACAGTTTGCCTCATGATCCACCACATGATACATTTCGGCGTCATCTTTGAATTTTTTGCCGGGTGAAAGAACCCGGAGCAGTTAAAGTTGACGGTTGCGTTTTTTTTTTTTGCTTATTTCACTTGTAATTTTTAGATGGAGGATGTCTTTCATTGTGGATATTGGGCAAGTTGATAGTTTTTTGCAATTCGTTTAAAAATATGGGGTGGGTGGAATTATCTCTGTAATTTCCGAGTTGGGAAATTATTTGTAATTTCTTGCTTCTAATTCATTATCAATGACCGTTTTTTCAGTGCTTCCAGGAAGTTCTTTTATTAATCAATCTAATAACTTCGCGCTCAGTGAAGTGGTTGACGGGGCGCCTAGTCCCGGAAGGGGCTTATCCCCGGTAATGAGAGAATTCCTGCAGAACTTGGCCTTCGTTATGTTGCCATTGTCTTTTCCACCAAGGTCTAGTGTGGAATGAAGATAGTCCAAAGTATCTTCTGAGGATCTTGTCAGTTGAACAGGTGCGGGGTGAGGTGAACCAATTGAATGAATTCGCCAGACACTTGTTTTATATAGGAGCTGCCGACTGCACCGCATTAATCTAATTGGTTACAAACCTCTTATTTCTATACGCAAGCCTATAGCAATTTTTCAGGCTCTTTAGTATAAAATTAAGCTATACCGAATTGGAAGTAAAATCATATTTTTAATAAAATAAAGGCCCATTGATGACGGTTACATTTGCTACTAGTTTTTTTTTTAATTAATAGTTTTCTTGAGGGCATACAAATAAACATTTCAAAACTGAAATGTATTCACTAGATCCATCTTATTTTTGTATTTCATGAAGCAAACTTATTTCTTGGAATTAGAGAAATAAAACTAAGATTTTAAACAAAATGAATTTTATTATAGTAAAAATTACAAATATTATTTAATATTCAAAAATTTATATAGTTATCCTCATAAAAAATAAAGTGCTTATTCATGTAAATTCTTAAACTTTTGTAATTGCAGGTACAGAACGATATTTCATTCCAAACTTTTATTTGTTTAGCAATCCGAATTAAATCTCACTGTTCGAAATCCCAAATGTGCTCAGAAGCAAATGTCTTTTTTTCAATTATTTCTACATCTTGCGACAACAATGAAATTTAATTTCTTTATATGGCTAGTTCCAGTTTCAATGATAAGTTTTCTCCATCTTCTAAGATCTTGAGGCAATGTACTATCTCAAAAGAGTGTTGCAATACATAAATAAATTTTGGATGGCATTTTATAGTAAGCCATGGGAGATCTAGACTTTCATAACAAATTTAGAAACTTTTTCAAATGCAAGGTTGGAACAAGTGGTGCAATGCATAAATTAAAAAAAAAAAAAAAAAAAAAGGTATTCTTATATGGTTTTGAGGCTACATTCTCAGAGCAGATTCCACGCATGGGTAGATTTCTTGGTACCTGTCTTTGAGATAGCAGAAGTGACGTATTATGACTTACACTTGAGTAATTATTTATCAGGGGTTTTTTTTTTTTTTTTTTTTTTTGCTATTTAAAAAAATTAACCAAAAAAAAAAATACCAACCTAAAGGATTTGTTCAAAATATGCTTATTCGATTCTTTTTTTAAAAATGACTCATGCAGATTCAAGGAGAGCTAAATTTTATATAACAGGTATACTTTTTTTTTTAATTGTCAATTAACATCCTAAAATTTTTTAATTTAAAAATTCGTTATATATCCTACTATTTCATTATGAATAATTCACAAATAATCTTAATTTTTAATTTTTTCTTTTCCTTACTTGAAAAATAGGCCCAATTTTATAAAATAAAATATAAAATGAGTCTGGTGAAGCCATTTCAACTTAAAAAAAATTCTTAGTTTTATGGTTACAGAAAATTTATTAATAAAAAAGTAGACTAGAAGCAAATAAGGCTGTCAACGGACCTTTATCTTATGAAAAAATTGATAATTTCCATGCTAATCTAGTATATTTAAATTTGACATCTCACAGATATAATTTTTTTTATTAACATTCAAAACTTTACATTTTTCTACTTGAAAACAAAAAGTTTGCTTTGTATTAATATTTTTATAAAATGAAAAATCTACATTTTCATTTTTGACAAAAAATAAATAGATAAAACTTTAGGCCCATTCTGAGAACCCCGAACATTTCTCAACCTGACAAACGGTTTTTTTTTTTTTTAATATGAACATAATGACAACTTTTTATTAAATTTAAATTTTAAAAAAAGTTTTTGTGATATATCTTAATAAATATACATCATGTCTATAAAGACTTTGCATACAAATTTTTATATGTGGCATCATCAGCCAGTTCGTACTATGACGATATGCAGAAGCAAAATTTGATCCATCAGAGAATAGCTGAGCTTCTAAAAAATATACAAGTGGATTTAAATATGTTCAATTTATGATTTATCACTGAGAAAACGTTTTTTAAAATATTGAAAACTACAGTGATATAAAAATTTGACAGGTTCAAATAATTTAGAATAATTCTGTAATACTCACACAAATTATATATATCTATGTATGTAGATTCATATATTTTCACACATCAATCAAGAAAAAGCGGTAATCTTAAAATATATACATTAAAAAGCAACTTCTTTCACTGAATTAATTCAAAATAACCGTTTTGACATAAAAAAAAATGCAATTGCTGAATTTTGAGATGGTAAGTTGTGGGAATTACGACACCAAATAATTTGTGAACAATTGAAAGTTCAGTACGATTTGCTTGACATTTTGATATAGTAATGGTTTTCTAACGAATCCTTCAAGTGGTAGACAAAAATCGAGATATGCATACCATCTGATGTTAAATTGGGAACTGCCAGCAGAAACTGAATGTATAATAAAATAAAGAATTTTGGTAAACTGTCAATAAATTATCCTTACAATCTATATCATATAATTGCATATTATATATTGAATAGCATATATTTTTTACATAATGAGATCACATAATATATTAATGAGGATATAAATAAAAATAATAAGTTTACCCACTGGATTAAACTTTATCAAGTTTTAAAATTCATCAAAACATCTTTGTTCTAAAACGAAAAATACTAAGATTTGCATTTTGCAAATGCCAGTATTTTAAAAAGGCAAACACAGAAATCTATCCATGTCTAGATAAAATCATCTTTGAAGCTAGTAAGGCTTATACAATGTCTAAATCTGTCACAATCAATTCATGTAAGAAATTATCACTTATTAGTATGATCAGTCTAAAATAGTCACCCAAAATGAAATATCATAGTTACCTTCCATCAGCAAAATTCAAATATATGCATCATTCCAATGTCAAAAGAGAAACATTTTGCCAGCAGCAATACCAACAGATCACCTCTTCAAGGAAACTACTTGCAAAGGCAATAGTGGTTCAAAAACTCTAAATTGTTATAGCCATTTTTTGTTCGTCAATATAATTAAAAAGGATATCAACAAAAATAGCTTAAAATAACAAGTCCCTTCAACAGTAAAATTCTGCTTTAATTAAAAAGTTACTTTCTGAAAATATGTTAAAAAGAGAAGATAATAAATATAATGAAAAGTCCCGCCCCCCCCAAAGAATATTTTTTTTCAAGAGGAGATTTTAGCTATTCCATCTACAGCATTCTAAAACAATCTTTAGAAACTTACAGTTGCAGAAGGGGTTAAGGGTAGGGTGGCAGAATAGAAGTTGTTGTCTAAATAGAATTGTATCTATTTTGAAATTTTCTGTAGAAGAATTTTCGCAATTCCCTTTCTCAAAACTAGTTACTTGTAACAGAAAATGGTGGATGCATACCATCACTTTTAAGTAAACTGTAATAGTCCCGAAATTCTGTTTCATGATATCATAAAACAGCTTCAAAGTTCCTACAATATTAAATATTTGATAACTGCTACCATATTGAGTTTTAAAGACAATTTAATGAAAACCAAATGATTGCAGTTTTTCTAGTTGCTGAACCTCACATGTCAAATATTATTTAGTTATAGTGCTAAGTTCATCTCAAAGGAAGCAATTGAAGAGACATTACTTACATTTGAACAATCCCAGCAAGTAGACAGCGGGGAGTAATTGTTAGGCAAGCCATTGCTCCTAAAGCCAATGCAGCTGAAAATTTAAACAATGAAACAAATATAAAAAGCTGTCTATGAAAAGAAAGAAGTTGGCTGTTATAAATGTGAAACTGGATGAATGCTTTGGAGTTTAAAGACTAATGTCTTTATAGACAGAAATATACTTTTAGGTTCTGGCTGTTTTTTCATTAAGAAAAGCTATAACAAAATACACTTTGAAGCAAATTGATCAAAAGTTTATTATTCCCCAATTAATCAATTAAAATAAAATAATTGAATATATTAAAAAGGCAAATCAAGGTGTGGAATTTTAAAAATTTGATTTATGGAGAATTTCTAAACCAAAGATTACTGTTTTCCTAATTAAATTTATATTTTGATTGAATTAAAATTACAGCCCAACGAAGTAGTATTTAAATTTTAAGTAATTAATTAAATTAAATTAACGGAATGAAATGCCATGGAAATTTAAATTAATGAAAAGAAAAAAACTCATGTCCTTGTTAGGGTTTCATATATTGATGGTTTCTGTTTTAAATGCTAAGTGACCAAATTAAAATTTTCTACTAAATAATAATATTGAAATATAAATCTTATTTTCTGCTTCATTTAGGTAAAGAGAACATAATGAAATATCAAGCAGAAATTTATAATTATGAAATATTCAAATTATAATGAATATCAGTGGTAGTGGGCTATTTCAGTTCTCTGAAATGTGCTTGAAAAATAAAAAATTTACTTCATTATCTCACTTATTTTAGGCGTACTTAGAAATACAAATTATTTACATACAAGAGCTATCATTTTTACAGTGATCAGAATAATTAAGAGATGTGACAAAAACTCATCATTAAAACTCTTGAAGATAAATAAACAATTTACTGCATTTTTTGCAATTAAATAAAAAAGACTAGAAAATGGTTCATTTTATTTGCTCAAATTAATTTTAACAAAATAAGGCTATAATATACCACATTAATTCATGTTATCAAACCAAAAAAAGAATAAATTTTAAAATTTCTAGGTAATTCCCATTTTATATATATGAGCCGTTTATTTTTAAAATGGGACACGTCCATTCTTTGTTATTGCAAGATATTTAAAGGTTTGCGTTTCAATAAATTTAAAAATATTGGTAAATATTAATAGATATATTTTTTTGTATTTTGTGGTACCAGATAATGTAAGTTTGTAATCCAATAGTGTTTACAATGCTGATTTAAAAAAAAAAAAAATAAGAGGTTTAATATAACTATTCGGACTTGCCTCACTTTCAAAATTAATAAATTATTGTAAACGTACATTTAATTGAGAAATATTTCAGCTGCATCAGCCTTTTTTTAATAATAAAAACAAAATACTTTTGAAATTTTTATAAATATTTAATCATTTGATAAAAAGTGAAACAAAACAAAGAATACTTTTGTAAAAAATATAACAAAAACAATTCAGTTTTATTAAGAATTTCAATGAAATTATACATTTTCAGTTTATACCCAGGTATAATTAAATTGAATTTTATTCAGGATTTAACATTTTAAAATGTTCATGATGGACGGGAGGTATATATGGTAATAAATCCATCATGTCCTTGTATTTTTCCGATGTAATAAATCTCCTTTTTTCTTACATAAAAGATAATTTTATATTTCTGAAATTAATTGGAATTTACTTTCCTCGTTGTGCTGAAAAATCGATAATTTTAAATTCAAAATCTCATTCTATCGAAGTTTTGTTGAACATTTTGTATGGTACACCCCTTGTAAATCTGATCCAGCATATAGTTAATCAATTCACGGTTTCTCCATCGGTATTTCTTTCTTTTTAAAACCACTTTTTCCCAGAGGTTGGGTTGAAAATAAATTTCCACGTTTAATTTCATGTACTAAAAATTTATTATGTATTTGACAATTTTGTATTACTTTATAGTAATCCTGGGGAATATGAAAGGAAATGGTTTCTTTTTTGAATTGTTACTGGATAGTTCTATTCCAAAATCACGATCATTCGGTAGAAATGAATGCCCTGACAAAAATCTGTAATCAATGATATTTATTTCGTTGTCACTGGACTGAATAATCAGTGATGGAAGTAAACATTATTACCGACACACAAAATCAAGATATACTTTTTATTATTTATGAAATACTGTGCAACCACCGATTTTCAATATCAAAAATAGATAAATAGAAACGCTCTAGATTTCGGACATGATGTCAAACGGCCACATTTGCTTCACCATACAGCAACCGGAGCTAAATTTTGTCGTAATATATTCAGTCAAATATAATTTCAATCTAAAATGGACTTGCACCACTTTCAAAATAAATAGATTTTCAATACTGTTAAGATCTAAATCTTCCATCTCTCAAATACTAGAATCCAATTTTATTTATTATTTTTTTTTACGCATAAAAAGATCATAACAAGTTTTATCTATAACTGCCATTACCACCATTTTTTTTTCAAATATGGACTTGCCCCACTTTCAGAATAAACGGCTCATTATATATTATATATATATATATATATATATATTGAAAATCTGTGTAAAAATATAATGAATAAATTTTTCAGAATTCAAACTAAAAGAAACATTTCTGTCCACTAAATTTAACTTTCTGCTTTCAATACAGACTATTTAAATATAGGACCTACCTAAAGGGGACGCCAATTCTGCAAGCCCTGAAAGTTCCTGCATAATTCACTCATTTTGCAAAGAGAAATTGCTTTAATTTTCTTTGTTTTATTTTGTTTTAATCCAAATAAACATACTTCAAAATATCGCACAATTTGCACACATTCCATGTCGATCAATCCAAGGCAAAACTGAGTGCTTTCAGTTTTTCTATCCTTACTAAATAACTAGAGCTAACTATACAGTTCTAATTATATTCGAAAGTACCATTATTTCTTTTACAAAAAAAAAATCGTATAGTTTTGTGTATAGATTTCAAATAATATTTATGAACTGGCTGGAGACTATTTTCTCAAAATTGCTTTAAAGAAAAAAGTCAAATTTAATTCTTTATTGTTGCAAAGATGATACAAAATGATGACTGGATTAATTTAAATCGTGAAATCAAATTTTACCTTTCAGCATTGCAATAATACAATTTTCACTTAAGTAATATCCAAAAATAATTTATCTGAATTTATCTAAATTTGGCCCTGTTCTCAAAATCGCATACTTTTACATCTGCCATTGCATTTGCAGGAAGATCGTATTCATGTTTGAAAATAAGAAATTACTAAAGATCTACTATAGGTAGTAAACAATTACCTCCTTAACTACTTTATTTATCAGGCATGAATTAACTGAAGACTAAATTATGATGGTATTAGCAAGGATTTTCTATAAAACAAATAGGAATATTAAACGAAAATCATATATTATAATCTTATTTTAGTAATCCGCATAACAAGCTCCATTTTATACATTTATGAAAAAATTAGCTTTATTATTAGACTTATTAACTCTTATTTGTGTGAATGAAATGAATATAAAAATAAACAACATGCATCCTGAAGTCTTAGCTATCCTTAACTGAACAATGTAATGAATAGTAAAATGTTAAATTATTTTTCATTTCAAAGCCATGCAAGTCAATTTTGCATCAGGATCTACTTTTCATTCAGGTCATTCATACTTAAATATTTTAGTTTCTGGATACATTTTTTACATCTTAACTATCGCTATAAATAAGGACCAATAATCCATTCAACAAAGTTATAACAGCTGCCCCTAGATATCACTGTTGTCAAATTCCTCCCTCTTTCGTTAAATGTAATTATTGTGACAGATGCTTTGTTTGTTCATTAGAGATGCTTATCCAGATACGTTTCTTTAAAACCTCTTTAGTATATCAGATCCTTCAGAATGCTGACATTGTAATTTTTGAGGGTTTTGGGGGTCTCATTTTGGAACAAACTCGGATTTTCCAGCATTCCGAGGTGTATGAACTAAAAAATGATCTTCGGAATGAGAGGGTTAAAATTCCCATAAGCATTGCACAGTTACATTCAATTAAGAGTGATTTGTTTATATCTGAGTAAGTGTTAGCAAATATCAGTATTTGAAACAATTAATAGTATGTACAAAATCCAGTTTAAAAATTAAATGATCTTCTTTCTTTCCCACATAAAAAGCTTACAAAGGGAAGAATATTGTAAATAGAAAAAAAAAAAAATTGATGAATTTCCAAATAATAGACTTTCTAGAAAAAAAAATGAAAATAAATAAGATAAATTAAAAATGTAACAAGCTAGAGGAATACACACACACACACATAAGATAAAGTTGATGGTCTTATCACAAATATTTTAATCCATATCAAATTTTAGTTCTAATCAAAAGAAAAAATATATACCTGAAATGCATGTCCAATTAGCTTCATTGTTCTACGAAATAGAAAATATCCCGTATTAAGTTAAAAACATTTGACTGGAAAATACTTCCACTTATTTTTTTCTCGACTCTATACGCAGAGATATTTAAAATCAACAAAACTGTTACTAAATGGGCTTAAATAGTTGGCAATTAGGTTTGAATAATTAAAACAAAACACTTTTGTTAAGTTCCGCTGAAGGTAATGCAGTAAACTTTTGCAGTAAACTAAGCAAGCAATGTAATAAAGAAACTAAATTTCAACTAAAACAACACATATTTCCTTAATCAGATCGAAACATGGGGAAGGAGGCTAAATATTAAAAAGTCAACTTCCCTAGCCTTGTCTATAATTACATGAACGTATTAATTTCCTACAACAGTTTATGAATAACAGTAAACACAAGGAAAAAATATATATATTCTTATAATCATACAACAATATTTTCCTTTACTCAATGTTCCAAAAAATGTATATACCTTTGAATGAATATTATGTAAATGATAATGTTCAGATTTTTGTAACTTATAATTGATCAATGATACCAAATTAATCTTGTCAGCTATGAGAGGCTTCAAATTATTCCAATTATTTTTCATTTTTTAAATTAAAACAATACTTTTTATAAATTTAATTCATTTAAGCCATTTAATTCATTAAGTATCATAATTACACTTACTTAGCACCTAATAGGCTTCATCTGACATTGAAACATAATGTGAACTTATTAGGCATTAACAATGCGAAATAATTAGACTATGAATTAATTCGATCATTCTTTAATAATAATGGGACTGGGGAAATTTATCTGATCTTGCAACAACAATGCATTATTTTATGCATTCAAGAAATCTTTAGAAGGAAAATTAGTATTCATAACAGGATAGAGCAACTTTGCACTATTATTGCAACTAGGGGACCAATATTGGCAGAATTTTGGTGAATATACAATTAGAGAGGAAGAATTCCATTAAGTTCTCTATACATTCTTGAGGGATAACATTGAATTTAATTTTATGGAAATTCCTAAAATAATGTTTAAATCAAGACCTATTTGTTTATGTAATAATTGAGATTATGTATACATTTTCACAATACACTTAGTATTGTATACTGAATTAACTACACACTTATTTTCTCTGATTGCTAAAGATAACTCAACATTAAATTAAGCTTTAACATTTTCTGGCACCTTTACAAGAAATAAATACAATTTATTATTGAAATATAGACAGACCTTTCCTAAAATTGCAACTTCTAATTTTGGTTGCTAATCAAAGTATCCATATTGTCTCTAAAGGAATTTGAATGGCAAATATGAACAACGAAGTATTATTAAAATGTTCAATTTTTAGATTGTAAAGAAATATTAAAAGTTATATTCCCGAAGTGGATCACAAATTTAAGAGTTTTTACCATCAAGCAAGATAGGTTTATTGGCCTTTCAATAAGGCTTCATAAAAGTTTCTGGCTTTTGGGATAAACTATTAGTTTCTCTTTCATACTATTTATTAATATAAAAAAATGAGTTTGCAATAATACAATACAGATTATATTTTTAACATAAATTATATATATAACTAATACATCATTAGCCTTTCAGATAAAAATATAAATAAAAATTAATGTAGTTCTTTTCAAATTTAGAGAACTTCTTTAGGGATATAGGTAGAATGGTTTCCTACACTTTCTGCAGTTTCAATATTTCGCATACTCTTACAGATATCAGACAGATGGAACATCTATTTGCTTGTAAAGCATATAATACAGAGCAAATAATTTTGACATTTTATTTTAATTACTGACTTTATAACTTATTACAGGAAATAAAATACTGTTTTTATCAGAAATTCGACAATTTTGTTTTCCCAAACTTAAATTATATATTTTTGGCTCTAGTGGGTCAGCATTATAATTGACATTGACTGGCTAGGATGATACACTGATTCTGATCACTGACTGATCTGAATTTGTATATCTCCGATGATGATATGTTCGATCACCACACATATACAAGTATTGCTCATTTGTTATGTGTAAGAGTGATATCACATTATGCCTGCATTAAGAATAGTATGCTAAATTTTAATTCTTCTCCACTTATGCTTACAAGAAGTTAGTCTTTTTATATTGAAATAAACTTCCGAGATTTATCTTAAACAAGTACTTCTTTAATTCTTGTCTGGACCTCTTTATCTTAAGATATACAAATTTATCAATTTAGGTTGTTTTTTATTTTTTTTACAAGATTTACTGACATTTTGAATGAATACTAAGTGGGTAGACAATACAAAAAATAACCCTGACCCCTGACTTATATACATTTTCTACTTCTATCGGATTACTTTTTACTCCTACATTCCCAGTGAGCATGTTATTTTTATTGAAAGGGAAAAGTTTACAGTTATCTTTTTTTAGAGACTAACTTTATTTTGCCTTCTGAATCTGCATTTCTGAAAAATGTTTGCCAAGACAGAAGAGAAATACAATCCACAAAAATTATTCACAGCATTATGTTTATGAAGTTATCTTTTATAAAAATTATATAAATAAATAGGCCTAATTAATGAAAAATATCTATTAAACTGACAAACACTATGTACAATTCATATTATTTAACCAAACGGTTGATGAAAATGGGCAATGTAACTTAGCAGATGGATAATTATAAATTGAACAATACAATAATTTTAAACCATGAATACCCAGCAAAAATGCTACCTACAAAATTATGTTTGAACAATGAATAAATATGTATAATAATGATAATTTTTCTATTAAAAAATGTGCTTTAAACATAATTTGACATGACAAAAAAAAACTAACAACAATTAACTAATCAATAACAGCTTTTACTCTAATCGAAGGCTAAAAAAAAAAGAAAAATCCTTATTCTATTAATATTTTATTGCATTGAAATGAAAAACTCAACATCGCACAAATTCTGAACAACATTTCTTGTTTTTATTTTTGTCGTATCATCATGTTACTAACTTAGACAGATGAAAAATAAGCAAGACTCAATCTCATTGGTAATTTGCTGCGTTATTCACGCAGAATTGGAATATGCAATTATCTGCAAAGGTTTACATATGCAATTTCAGAAAAATTAATAGTTTTAATTCAAGCATATTGGCCTTTAAAAACTACTAAAATATTAGATAACTAAAAGCAGATGAAAAAAGTTACCTCATCTATTCTATATAGAATATATAATAAGTAAAACATCATCCCTACATTTATCACCCTTTCCATCATAAGTAATGAAGTTTTTTCAAAAAGGCTTAAATGTTAGAATTTAAAAAACCGCGGCTATTTAGTAAAATAAAACTAAAATCTTCTGTATCAATAATTATGTTTTTCAATTAGACTTACAAATATTACTCCATCTAGATATCCTCTATTATAGACAGATAAAATTCAATTTATTACTATAATTAAATTTAATATGCATGTGCTTATAATATAGTCTGACTAAGGAAGCTATCAGACAATAAATATAATATCACTTGATAATGTTATAAATTAATTGTTAATATAGTCTGACTAAATAAGCTATTACTTCAGACAATATAACATTATCAAGTGATATTATATCTAAAATAATTGATTTTCAGAAAGTAATATAAAATGCAAAATTATATTTTAAAAGGAACCTATCGAATATTTTGATTTTATAAGACAAAAAAAAACTTTTTTTTGCTTAAGATAAGAAATTCTTAAAGCTATTCAACTGAAAATATGAAATTCCTCCAGAAGAAAAAAAAAAGGAGAATAAAAAAAAATTACAATCCTTTTTCTGCTGATTCCTTAAGATAACAATTAAAGCTAATAAATAAAAACATAAGACAACATCAAATAGTTACCCGGGTATTGCCTCTCAATATCTTCATAAAATGTAATATTTTAATTTTCTATCACTGCATGAGAATAATTTAATATTAATAGCTTCAAGAGATATTGCTGCTATAATTTTTTTTATTTCTATTATCTTAATAAATGTTCATATAAAAAATAAAAGCAAACGCATCATTTAAAATTACTGTAAATATACACATTTGAAATAAGAGCTAAATATTTAAAAAAAATAACACTTTTTATAATCATGATATGAAATGTTTATTCTCAATGTAGAGCATTCACCATATTTGATATTATTATTTAAGTGATTAAATTTAAAAAGAAATAAACAGAAGCTTATCTTTTACACTACTTTCAAGTAAATTTTGAAACTGGAACCAGACTTTTTTTTTTTTTTTGTAACAACAGTTACAATTTGTATCTTACTAGATTCTTAAACATACATACATATAAACAGGCTACAGTTTCAAATAAAATAAAACTTGCCTAAAGCTGCCACACTACCAAGGAATCTCGCACCATACTTAATCCACCAAGGAAAATCATCACCGAGTGTCTGCTGAGGTCTTGCAGCGCCAGCTGCAGGCTCAGGCTTCATCATATTGAGAGAGAATCAGTTAATTTTTTAGCAGAAACTCACGACAAATGAATCTACAACATAATTCTTTTCAAATACTCATATGTAAGCAGAAGCAGCAACGAGACGCCTCCATATAACAAACTGAAATCAGCTTCTCTGTATACAGTACATGTGTGGATGGATGAATAAGAACTTAGCATATGATTATGAACAAGTTAGGAACCACAGCGTACTTTGCCAGCGCTTATAACTCAATCCTCAAATTTAAAATCGCCGTTTCATTGAAATAAGGATGAAGTTATTAGATTAATTATTGTTTACAGTTTAACTATAGCAATATACAATTAAAATAAATGAACAAAGTTCACACAAAGTTCAAAACTTCCCATCATCATTTGGATGACAAAATACACTTCATGGTTTTGGTAAAGAGTATTTTTATTTCAGATAAAAGTAGTATTTCAACTTATTTATAAAAATTTAAATATGTTCCCCATGCTTATAAAAT
>JAPMOR010013418.1:71215-111091 GCA_026543865.1 Argiope aurantia
TCAACTTATTTATAAAAATTTAAATATGTTCCCCATGCTTATAAAATATGTATTTTATCTAATCTCAGAATGATGCAACAATTAAAATTCTAGACCAATGATATAGTGTTAGATTTTCTCCTTTCATATTGATTCGAAGTATTGTATATTTTCTACTATATTTGGCACTTATTTTTACATTTTTATAAATTAACAGGTAATGAATATCAATCCAAAACAGAGCATTGCATTTTAAATAATATTCATTTTTTTGCTTTTTTTTCAAAAGAGCATTTTTTCCGATATGATAAGCGAAATGCATCTACCAATCAGCGCACACATCATGAGCCCCCCTGCCACTCCGCGCTTTTTTCAGGTCCATGGAGACGCGTTTTCTGTTGATATTGCCACTCGCCGAAACACGCTCTAAGCAATTGTTCGGGTGTATCAATCTGCGTTGGCAAACCATCATTGTATTGTTCCTTTAACAAATATCTTTTGTTTAATGAACTGAAAAGAAAAAAAGTTCAACAATGGCCTCAAATGCATCTAACTCAAGTCAGTCAGGTATTAATATTTTCTTGAATCTACGGAAGGGTTAATGACATTCATAGTTATCGTAGCCATTTTTCACGTTTATCCCATCTTTTTGAATTATTGTTTCATTTCTTTATAAATAAGAAATTTTTTTTAATGTGAAAAATATGTAAATTTTTAGAAATTTGTTTTCAAGTTGAATAGATTTACAAGCAAGCTGCAGTATGCGATTCGATTGCTGACATTTAATAATCTTAGGCTTGCAAGTAATCATTTATTGTTAGAAAAGGCAGTTAAGAATGCTAGAGAATCGTTCTAAAGTATTAATTTTTTTAAAGTATTTTCATTTCTTAATTAATATATGACCTTAGTGGCAATGGCTGCATGTAATTTGTATTTGCAGGAATGTTTACGAAAGGTATATTAACAGGATTAAAAATGTAATTTGTTTTATCAGCAGTGTTTGTAAAAGATCTATTAACAGGATTAAAATTAAATATATATTTGATTGAAGTATGAATTATAAATGAATTTTTCTCATGATGAAGATAATTTTATAATCAACATGAGATTAGCATTTTCTTAAAGTATTAAGGTATTAATTTATTTTTAAAAAATGTAGTATCACAATTGTTAAGTTGGATATTCATTATTTAAAATATGTTGTAAGAATTGGTTTAAAAATTTTAAAAGCTATGATTTGTATTGTAAAAGAGAAACATGCACTTTTGTGGTATGAAAAAGCTTGTAGATAGAGAATTATTTGCATAAGATTTATATTAATCTCTTATAAAATATATCAGAAACATTAAGCACTGTTGAATATAATGAATTCAATAAGGATTGAAGATTCCTTATCTTCTGTCATCCAAGAAGTGACAGGAAGTAAATGTCACAGACTACTGACTTGATATTGTATTGTTAAAGAGTTGAAGTTATAAGAATATACCTTGGAATCCAGCAAATATTTACAAGATCATATCTTTTTAACAAATAATGAAAGAACTCTAGGTATAGCTACAACTTGCAAAAAGATTATTCGCTCTTATTGACACAGATAAATACAATCTACTTTGTATTTTAGCAACTAAATAAAACTAGCTGTTTATCATTACCTAAACTGATGAAAGAATTTGAACTAAACATAAAAGTAATATTATCTGTAAAGTAACAATTGGCATTTTTGTTCTTTTTCCAGATAATGCTAATTGCATTATAGTGAATACTATTGTTCAGAAATATATGTAGGAAATTTTCAGAATGTCCTATCTCTTTCTCTATGTTCACCTATTGATTTACCTTTGGATTATCAAGACATTGTGGTGAGGTCTCAACTTTAGAGCCAGAAGGCTCCAGTTTTAAAACTCAATTCCAATAAAGAGTGCTCGTGGGACTCGTACAGGTTAAATTCAGTGTACTTGTACAGATTGCAGAATTTGAAAGGCTGGTTGAGGTTTCATTCTTATCATCTAAGCATGGTTTCAAAGTTATAAGATCTCTCTCAAAACAACCCCTTGTGTTTTTTCAAAATTGTTTGTTAAGCAACTAAATTAAATTTTTGGATTACTATTTTATCAATCCCTATAACTTGGCCTTACTAAAGACTTCCATGCATGTGAAGATACAAAAGATCAGTTTAGTAAATAAGACCAGTACTTGAAAGAACAATTTTTCTTTTACACAAACTGTTTATTACCTGTAAAGAAGGACAAAGATGTAGCTTTTATTGCTGCATATGTGGATAAAAATTACTTTATAATTTTGTAAAAATAAAATAAATTCATTTTATGAATACAAAATTTCTTCCAAGAACCTCTATTAAAATTGAATTATAACCATTATTCCTTATAAATTGTAGATGAGGAAATCTATTTAAATATAAGATATGGTTAATTATAAATGTCAGATAAAATTGGTTTTTAGTAAATTTCATATTCTTTTGAAAATTGGTGGTATTCTGTTGGTGAATTATAGTTTATTTTATTAATTAAGAATTTTTTTGATAGTTGACAATCAGTCAGAAATTGTGGATGTACATACCGATCAACCTGAAGCTATAGCTTCTTCTTCTTCAGCATGTTCTCAACCTAGCACATCTTCAGTTCCTAGGACTGCAGGAGAATCTTTGTCCGAGTTTGTCCTTCAATTAGATGAATATACACCAACAGTCAGTATCAAAGTTTTTATTTTATAACTAATTCTAATAGTGTCTAGAATATTAATATAGAATTTGTTTTGACTATCGGATATTTTTTTAAAAAAAAAACCTAGGTCATTATCCCTTTTTTTTTTTTTTTTTTTTAATTCTTATGCAAAATTTATTGTTTAAAATCATGGTTCAAGGGTGACCTTTCAAAAATTCTGAATACCATATGTTTAATTTACTGTCAGATTTGACTTGGATCTGTCATGGCTTGAAATTGGTTTTGATAATTTGAGGCATGCATTTTCAATCTTTAATTTTATTTATAGGCATTTAAAGGGCTGATCAAGTAGGGAATTGTATACAACAGGCTGTTTATATTTAGAGCTTCTGTTGGATTTGGAAAGTAGATGTTCTATTTTTGGCATCATTTCCTATATTTTTTTACTTAAGCTCATTTCAGTTTTCCAGCAAATACATGATAAAATTTACAGACTGCATATTGCCTCAACTACTTCAATGATGTTCATCTCGACTTGAATTCACATGATCTCTTTACTGGCAATCTATTTTTGCATTGGTCAAGACATTCTGTAACCCACCTAAACTTATTTTTGCATTTTTTAATTGGTTTCCTTTCAGCCATTTCATCCAGAATTTACTGAATATTAGTAAAAGATATTGAAAACTGTACATCATTAAAACTTTTTCCCACATGAAAAAAAAAAATGTTTTTAAGTTAAATTAATCTTATTTTGCACATTTTTTAGTATATGGTATAGGTGTTAAAATTTAAAATGTTTTTTTATATATCTTTATTCTCTAAATATTAGTATTTTGTATTATAAAACTAAAAGTTAGTTAGGAATTTTTTTTTCTTTGTATTAAAGAAGTTTAAGATTATTCTCTTAATATTTGAAGTGAATTTTGCATTATCATAGGAAAATCAGACAATTATAAATTCTGTAGGATTTTCCTTCTGATCAGTAGTAGTTAAAAAGTAATCTATATCTTATTTGAAAACAAAAGTAAGTAGATATCATTGTTCATGTAACTGGTTTGACTGATCAAAGTGTTATAAGACCTTCCCCCAAAAGTCAACTGCTTAAGCAATACATAGGCTTCAAAGTATATATTCAAGTATTATTTTAATATTACTTCTAGTTAAGAAAAAGAAAATATGTGATTGGGAGATTGTAACTTGATTTCTCTTTCCATTTGATACAACTTCTATTGCATTTGATATTTATTTCATAATTTTCTCTACAAATTTTTATTTTATACATATATACAGGCATTTGAAGTACCTATACATATATAGAGTATAGAAAAATACTTGCTGTATATTTATATGAAATTCTATATTCTTCTGTAAATGCTTATCACAGTATTTTAATCAATTTAAAAATTACTTAGATGCCAGACCCTGTTGTTTCTTACTTCATGCACTCAGCTGGGTTTTCTTCTACTGATCCTAGGATGTAAGTTCTTTTTAATCCACTGAAATTTTTTAAACCTATTTTTATTGCAATGGCAATTCAAAAAATAAATGATTAACAGTTGCAGATTATAATAATAAAAAAAAATGTTCATATTCTGTAATTTTTAAATACATCTAGATACTTGCTTGAATAAGATAAGTCTGCAAATTTCCATTTCATTTTATTATCTTGAAAGGTCTTAGTATCTACTGTTTGAGGCAGCTAGTAGAAGCCTTATTTTTTTAAATTGATATGCAAGTGTTAATCTATGGTCTTATGATCTGTTATTCCTGTGTTTCGTTGCTTTATGTATTTGATTGTATTTTTTCCTCCTTGGATGCTATTTGTTTGGTAAGCATTTGTGGAAATCTGTACTCTATTTAATCTTTCTTCTTTAATGTTAATATGACTTGACTCTGACTGAGTAAATTGTTAGACTTAGGTCTATCAAATTTGCAATAGATATACTTTGAATATATACTGGTAGAAAGAAGGAAATTAAAAAAAGAACTGCAAAAGTTATAAATTTACCCAACAAATGTCATGCCTGCTATATCCTTAAAAAGAAGAATTGTATATTTCTGTAAAAAATGAATTAAATTATTCAGATAGGAAATGTGATATATGTTGGCTTAGATGAAAGCAACGTTTTTGAAATACATAAAAAAATTATTTTAAAACTGAGAAAAATTAACCAGTTTACGCAGTACAAAATGAGAACTTTAAAACAGTGTTATATACTATATTATATTCTCTTAAAGTGCGTTCGGTAACAAGATGCATTCATAACGAATAATGTTTTGAAAGCTGTGTAGGGCTTGTAGAGATGCAAGTTGGCATCATAGGGCTGCCCACGTGTTCTTTTGGAGTTAAATCTTCACAATATGTGGGTCACTTCATTTTCTAGATCCCTTTACTCCGATGACAATCACTCTGTAGTGCAGCGTACTTGTGATTCGAATTATTATTCAATAAAAAGAAGTTTTTGTGAATGGTACCTCAAAATAGCTTCATGTGAAGATCAGGAATCTCATTTCTGGATATTTTGCTATTCAGTGTCCTATATTCCTCAACAACAAAAGGGGGGGGGGACATTTCAATAACTTTTATAACCAGATCTTCACAAAACTGTTGTTGTGAAGCCTGTCCTTTTAAACCATTTTTAAATATATATCATATAGACTAGCTCATTAAATAAGTTTATTAATTAGTATCAAAAAATTTTTCTCAATACACCTACCAATTTTATTCAATTAATTGCTTGTCATAAAATAACCCTCTAAAATAAATTTGTAAGCTTCAGGTGAAAATTTTGAAATTTATAAGGTGCGGAAAAATGGCATTTCTAATGTTAAATAATTCCTAAAATTTTAGAAAATTATATTATATTCCTAACATTTTAAAAATATGTACATTATAATTTTCATAAAAATTATAATGTATTTCTCAGATTTTTGGGGTTATTTAAAGAACATGAGTAAATTGATGGGGAAAAAAAACCATAAATAAAAGTAATTAATATTTTTTTTACAAATTTTTAATCATGACTATGAGAGGGAAAAAAAAGTGAATTCTAACTTGGTTAAATTTTGCATGACAGCAAAGTTCAGATACTGAAATACTGTAATCCTAGAAATTATGTGCATATCTGTAATAATTTTTCAGATATTAACTGCAGAATTCCTGGTAAGGCCTTAACATGCCTATTTGTTGAGGGGCTGTATATTATTTTTAATTGTTTCTGTTGATCTGCTTGGCAAAATGCATGAGTTTTAACTGCCATTGGATAATGTCCAGATGTAAATAATCTTAATATAAGGTAGGATTTTCAATCTTATCTAAAAGTATTTAATCAATTGGTTTAAAAATGTAGAATATTTAGAAAAATTTCTTATGTTGCTGGATTGCAATTTTTAACTAATCAGTACCTGAGAGGCTGGTTTTTTTTTTTTTTTGGCAGTTTTTGTAAAATTGTAACTGAAATCCTATCCTATGGCTCGCTTAAAGTTATAAGCAAAATCTAATTGAATTACAAATGCCGGATCGAACATAAGAAAAGTGCATGGGTGTCTGAAGCCCTAATTGCTATTCCACCTCTGATACGCTTATGCAAATCATGTATAGTCAGTGTTACTATTTAGTTATAAAAAATTATGTGTGTCAGTAAAATTGCATTTTTTCAGGAAAGACACCTATATAAACTTAAAAAGGAAAACCTTATCTAAATATAAAATTTAATCCAAATTGTTACAGCCATTTCTGAGATGCGGGAAATGAATTTATATATACTGTACACTCTAAAAGTGCAGGCGGGATAACAAAAAAGCCAAATAGGCCAGAATTCTATGAACTAATTTCTTTGCCCACCAATGCTAGAAGACAAAGTTTTCATATGAAAACTCACTGTTATAATAACCTCCATTTACCTCAAGCCACGTAAATTATTAATGCAGCCACAGCCTGGTGAATAATATAAGCAGTTGCCATTAATATGTCGAGTTACAATAGAAGGAACTGTACCAGGAATTTATATACTGCGCTGTACGTTTCGAGGAATTATTAGAGAAAAAGTAAGTTAAAGAATATAAACTGTTCACATTTTAACAGAAATTCTGTAATGTATAATTTAAATGCAGGAAACATAAGCAAAGCATTAATATAAATCGTAGGTCTAGTTCTTAAGAAAATTGACTCAAATTGTTTTCATTTTCCACTGATATTACACAAATATGGAAAGGTAACCATAAGATACGAGCAAAAAATTTACAGTTTTTCATTTTTGAAATCCTTAATAGATAACTGCTTCTGCATTTTATCCTGCTTCCAATGCCTTGGCAATGTTGCCAATGCAATGCATTGCCTTCCTCATTTAATTACGATAAAAGAAAACTAGGCCGGATAGTTGTGAACTGGATAATCTGGAATGTACTGTGTATGTATAATACAGGGGTGGGCAAATTCCAGCCCGCGGATATAATTTTAATTTTGCCTGTCCGAGGCAAATTAAAAGAAATATATATTATATATTGATCTCCTTTTCTACTTTGATTACATATTAGTTTTTTTTATTATTATTATTCCTTTTATTCAAAGGACTGATGATCTTTTTACTTTCTCTACTTTTGTTCTACAAAATCTAAATCGCCGGAAATAGCAAGCACAGACATCTTTCAATCGGTAAAGTGTTAAAAGAGGAAGTTCTTTGTTAGTTGTAGCTGTAGATTGGTGCCAACAAGCGTTATCCCTTTCTCGGGGATCAGACACATGGGAATCCAATATAGGTGAATTAGACCTCAAATATGCGCATTTTAAGCTCCAGCCAGCGGTTTTTTCTTTTGGCCCGAGTTCTAATATTATTGACTGCGTATGGAAAGATTGCGGACATACAGCATCATTGTGAATAGTGGTGAAATTATTAAAAGTATAGCGTAGCTAATGCTTGTTTGGGTTATTCTTAAAATATTTCAACCCTAAAATGGCTACTAAAAATGTAAAGTTGATTCAGATTACCGTGCTTTTAATGATGTATGGACCTCGAAATATTTTTTACAGTTGTAAAAGATAAACCAGTGCATCTCATCTGCAATGACGCTGTAGCAGTCTTCAAAGAATATAACATTTCTCATCAGTTTACATCTAAGCATAAGAATTTAAATTACGAAGCAATGTATGAATTATGAAAGAAGACAAAATGCAGAAAGTCTTTGTAAAAAATTATCATGCCGACAAAAATTTTTCAATAAGGGAAACAGCAATATCCAAGAAGCAGCTACACATGCAAGTTACATTGTAGCAAACAATATTTCTAAAAATAATAAAGCTCTCAGTGATGAGGAGTTTGTTAAACAATGCATGCTCCAAATTTGTGATGTTCTATGTCCAGACAAGAAAAATAATTCTGAGACTGTAAGCTTATCTCGAAAAACGGTGACTTCTAGAATCGAAATCATCGATAAAAATTTGACATCACAATTAGTCAAAGATTGGTCAATTTTAATTTTGCTCCATAGCTATAGATGAATGCACAGATATAAATGATACTGCTCAATTAGTATTATTTATAAGAGGTGTTGATGAAAACTTTGAAATTACCGAGGAACTGGCGTGCATGCGTTCTTAAAAGGGAACTACAAAGGGATGTCATATTTTTCGTGAATTTCAGGAAGGGCTTTTAACTTTGAAAGTGTCTATAAGAAATATATATAATATTACGACCGATGGAGTATCAAATATGACAGGGGAAAAAATCTGGATTTCTTGGACTCTTAATCAAAACTTTCCCGGGAACAATGTTGTTTTTCTACATTGTATTTTACATCAAGATTCTCTATGTAAATCTGAATTGAATATGAAACCCGTGCTTAATGCAGTCATGAAGCTTGTAAATATTATTCAATCTCGTAGGCTTACTCACAGGAAATTTCGAGATTTTCTTCAGTATGTGCAATCTTAATATTCTGATGTACTGTATTACATGAAAGTAAGATGGCTTAGTACAGGATGTGTTTTCGAGCGAGTTTGGCAGCTGAAATACGACATTGTGTCGTTCTTCCATGATAAACAGTGTTCTGCGGAGTGTGAAATGTTAGAATGGCTTTCAAACTTTGCATTTTTCATAGATCTTCTTTGTCATATAAGCAACTTGAATGTCAAGATGCAAGAGAAAAATCAATTTATCGGCGATATTTGGGCCCATCTCAAAGCTTTTGAACTAAAACTTAATCTGTTTACTGGGCAGCTAGCTAAGAACGATTAGTCTCATTTCCCGAGGTTAAATTCAATACCCTCAGTAAATGAAGAGAAGCTTAAGAATTATGAAGATGGCTTAAAAAAATTGCATTTTGAGTTCGAACGCAGATTTCAAGATTTCAGTGCCATTCAAACAAAATTGGATCTTTTTGCCATGCCTTTCAACTTAAATTGTGAAGCAGTGAGGTCGATTTGCAGCTTGAATTAATTGAGTTGCAGTCTAACAATCATTTCAAGCAGTTGTTTCTAAATATACAAAAGTTAGAGTTTTACAAATCATTATCGATAGTAAGTTTCCCAAATTTAATATCTCAAGCCCAGAAATCAGTGTTTTGTTTGCTTCATCTTATATATGTGAACAAGTTTTTTCAACTATGAACCTTAGAAAGAATTATTTTAGAAGTAGACTGACAGATGAGCATTTAGCCTCGTTCCTTAGAATCAGTGCATCTCGCTTCGAACCTCAATATAAGTAATTTTTAAAAATGAAATCGCAATTTCATTCATCTCATTAACATATATTTAAATTGTAATACTTTTATATTGTTTTTAAAATTTTAGAAAAATTTACCTTGGCCCGCCAAACTTTTTTTTTTTTTTTTCGATAATTTCGATATTTGGCCCGCGATTGAAAAAGGTTTGTCCATCCCTGGTATAATATGTATAAGAATTGCTCGTTTAAAGTTATAAGTTTTATATTTTATTATCCTTGTTTTTATATAAGACTAGCCGCCTTTGGCGACCAGCTGGTTCGCCAATCTTAACGTTCATTTAAATCTTAATAATTAAATATTTTACGCAATTCCTACTTTAATAGATTCTTCATCAAAATATTTTAAAACTTCACATTTTGATAGTCATATAATTCACTCATAATATTATAAAGGCCTTCAGTCATAACGTAATATATATCTCTAATTTTCTGTTAGCTCCCGTAGAATTTATGCTTTAAATTAAAGTGGAAAGAATTAATCTGCAATTAACATAATAATAATTTTTTTACTGAAACCATTTTTTTTATAATATGATTACTGATAACAGAGTCACTGAGCGTTTAAATTTTATGGACACTAAATATCTTTCTTGATTTATATAATATCTCAAGAATTTGTCAACAATTTTCTCAGATTCAACATGACCAGATCGATTAATTAAAAATGTTTAATTTTAAATGCATCAAACACTGAGAAAATAAAATGAATCGTTTAAAATAATCGGTCGAAAACAGGTTTAAAAAAAAACTACTTAAAAAACGATGTACTTAAAACTATAAGCATATACAAAAAATATATAACTAACATAAATACAATTTAATTACAAAAGCATGCAACTAACCTAAACATAATTTAAATCATCCGTTGATAATGGTTGTCATGTCAACAATCAGAACACAATGCGCATGCGTGAATTTTCTACGCCAGTTACGGTAACGCAAATGCGTGAATTTTTCTACGCCAGTTGGGGTAACGCTATGCAGATTAGACATTTTTAATTTCCTTTATTCTGTGTTATTTTAATTCAAAAGTACTTCAGAATGAATCTGAAACATGGATTAATTAACAATGTTTAATTTTAAATGCATAAAACATTAAGAAAATAAACAGAATCGTTTGAAATAATCGGCCGAAAAATGTTAACCCTAGCCTCATTACTGTTGGGAGAAAAGAAACTGAAGCCTTACTCATTTGGCGGCGGGGAAAATGGAAGATTTTTTTGGCGGGAAAGTTAGTTTTTAATTAATAATTAAAATTCGAATTAAAAATTCAAAAAAAGGGACCCCATTTGCACATTCCCGATCTCTAAGGTATACATGTGCCAAATTTGGTAGCTGTAGGTCAGATGACCTGGCCTCTAGAGCGCCAACACACACACATTGAGCTTTATTTATAAGTATAGATTTAATCATCAGTGGCTAATTATGCAATATTTATAAATTTTTAGGCAAGGTTTAAACATCTTATTAAATAGCTAAAATGTTTTAAATTTTATTTGACATAAGGATTTCAGATGAAGGGGATAAATACTGCCTTGTTTATAAATAATAAGTCAAAGATAGTTACAAATTTTTGCTTTAAAAATTGAAAAGTATTTTATTAACAAGGTATTAAAAAGAATGCTTACTTGCATTTTTTTAAGATACTAAATTTTTTGAAATAACTAGCTTATCTGTACTTCAAAAATGATTCCCCTCTCTCTCCCTGGAATATGTAAATTAAGATATGTAGAGAAAAAAATTTCGTTGAACTTTCCCATAATGAAATGACAGTGCCTGAGAATAGTTGCTACAGAAGCATGCTTCCTACGCAGTAAGAACATTCTAATAGAATGGAATTCTGAATTAACTTTCTTGTGAAATAAACCTTTTTCTTTCTTTGGCTCAATTTAAAGTATGCATTGAGTAACAAGGAGACATAAACACATTTGATGCTCAACACAATTTAATTCTAAGAAATTTAATCATTGACTCTATGTCAAATATCAGGCAATCTTTTATCAAAAATTAGCTTGATAGTCTTTTGTTGTCAGTTTGGATTTTGCTCTTGTTTTCTGCACATTATACTACTTTTAAACCATTTCCAGCTTCATAACATAATGCTGTAAGCTAATTAAGAGTTAGCATATACTATTTATAATGTGTATGAAAATTTGGGAATTTAATTCATTCCCATTTTTAGATTTTTTTTTATTTCTGGTTGATTTATCTTTTTATTTAGATTTGTTGGATATTTTTTTCACGGAAATATTTTAGTACACACACAACTTTTGCTTATAGATTGACAGTAATCTTCATCTCACACTGATTCACTCACATGAATTTTTTTAAGAATTCAGCGGAGGTAGAGAAAGAGTGAGTGTAATCAAATTTGCACCTTATATGTTTAACTCTGTATGGGAAAAGGGAGTAAAAATGCAGAATTTGAATAATTATGTCAAATGCAATATGATGAAGTATAATGTACCGGATAGTTGAAATTAAGTTAGAGAATCTCAGAATTCTCTAATGGAGAAGCTACTCTGCAAATGACCATCAAATTTGTTGCACATTCTTTCCTTTGTGATTGAAAAAAAAAATAGTTTTGTGACCTGTTGGAGAAGAAGAGGAGAAAATTGCCCTAGGTATCATTTGCTTCCATGAATCCCATCTAGAAATTGGTTCTAATAAATTTCAGGCTGTTCAAAGTTTTACTTATCTTGGTTCTATAGTTACTGATGATAATAGCATAGTCAAGGAGATTCAAGGTCGTCAAATGAATGCAAATAAAGCCTTTTACTAACTAAAACGATATTTTAAATCCTTACTACTATAAAAAAAATACAAAATTTTTACTGTATAAAACCTTAATTAGACCAATACTTACCCATGCCTCAGAGACCTGGACCCTGACCAAAGCTAGAAAAAATAAAATAGCCATTTTTGAAAGAAAAATTCTGCAAGCCAATCTTAGTGGAATAGAAATCAACAATGTTTGGAGAAGAAGATATAACTTTGAGCTACATAAAATCTATAGAGAGCCAGATAATATAAAGTTCATAAAAATAAAGTGGATGAACTGGGCGGCTCGTATGTTTAAAAAGGATGGCGATTCCGTATTTAAAAAAAAAAAAAGAATCTTTTACGTAAACCTCTAACAAGTAGGTAAAGGAGTAGACTGAAAATGAGATGTCAGTGGAATGTGCCAATTTCTTTCCTGGCCATCCAGGGAAGAAACTGGCACACAAATGTCAAAAATAGAATGCGGTGGTACAGAATTCAGAGGAAGAACTGGCCCACCCTGGGTTGTTGAGCCAAATATGATGATAATGATCATTTGCTTATTTAGCAAGAGTTATGCAATTACTGGTGTGAAATAACATTAAAAAATGAGGGAACAACAAAGGTTGAACCATTATTTACTCCAATCAATGTGGTAACAAAATCAAGACGGGAACGACTGGGGGGGGGGTTGAAATATCTTCTTTCCAATCACAAATGTAGCCTAGGATGCCCCTCTTCCATTGCTGTGCTCAAAAAATTGATTTTCATGTTAAACCAATTTCACAGCATAAGACAAATAATTTGAATTGAGAACTGAACCAAGTTGTAAAATTTTATCTTTTCAGATGATAAACTTCAAGACAATGCCTGTTTAAATATCCCAAATCTCCAAGCATGAGGTTGGATGACTATAGTGATTAAGTTAAAAATATCTGCTAATCGCTCTTTACTGTATAGATATTTGCTGCAATAAAATTTGCCCAGTTTTGGAGATGGGAAGGTGTGCCCTATCTTGTCCAGTAAGATTATGAATGCACAATAGTTTCTCTGTGAAAGAGATGGGATTGCTAAGTAGTAAGGGGCAATTATGAATAATGGTGAATAGCCACATCATAGCTTTTGTTTGATGGTTGTCATTGATTTCCAACCAGGTGTGACAGTTTTGTATGTTTCTAAAGCCATTAAGATAAAAGTATCATTACTTAACCTAATTTGCCAAGGCCACTGTCATCTGACACTTGTACTATGTACTACTGCTCCTGCGTGGCATTTTCTATTGTGTTTTCCATAATAATTTTTGCCTATTTCTTTTCTTTTCTGCATCCTAGTGTGTATCTGACCTTATCTTCACTGAAAAGTAAATTTTATACTTTCTTTAAAATACAAAATCACTTGTGAAAGATTTGTTATAAAAAAAAAAAAATTCTTTACAACTCTTGATCTACTGAAATGCCTAAGCACAGCAAAGCGTTGTAGTTTTGCTGGCGAAAGAGTTTCATAAATGGTGAGCAATCTGCTTAATTAACTGAATTTGTTGTGTATTGATATGTTGCTTTAAGATTCATTGTCATTAAAAGAATTAAGGTACTGGATTCAATAACATATAAAGTACTCTGTACAATATTATTTTAGGCCTCTATATTGTATAATATGAATATATAATTTTTAATTTCAAATATATGAATGAATGTGTGCCGAATTGGTTGCGATAGTTTGACAGAATCCAAACACCTCCTTTTAGTTATGTTTATTTTAGCTTTATTGATATTTTAAATATATATGTATACATATTTGAAGGTGTAGGCTGTACACTTTTAATTTTTATATGTATTAAAATTTAACACCTAAATGAAGTTTTACTATATGCTGTGGGAAAAGTTCAAAATATCATAAAAGCCTGTCTAAATTGTAAAAAAAAAAAAATTTATAATTTATATAGTGTATTTATTTATTAGCATTAGGTTGATATCAATTGCTGCACAGAAATTTGTGTCGGATATTGCAAATGATGCATTGCAACATTGTAAAATGAGGGGTGCTGGCCAGACAAAGAAGACAGCTAAAGTAAGTGACAAATTTATATCAAAATTTATGAACTTCTGTAGATAATCTGGCAAGACCAGTTTTAGAAAATCTATTAACCTTAAATCAAAATATTTTGTTTGTTTGTATCTAAAGGCATCTAGCTGATCTGATTTTAATATTTGCCATTTTCAGTTAGTTACTGCCATGATAGTCAATATACTTTAACCTTTGTTGAATCATTCTTTGAATAATAAAGCAAAAATGTCTAAAACATCCAATAAAATTAACTCGGATGGTCAATATATGTATATATAAATATATATGTCATGTCATATCGTGGAATCCTTCACTTAGGATGTTTTTACTTTTTCTAGTAAGTTGAAAAGTGTTCCCAAACATATAAACAATGTTCAATCGGTATAAACTATCCATTAGCTAAATTTTGAAGTCAATGTTTTGCCATTTTTATTTTTTGCTACCTCCACTTTGAGTTATTTTTGTGAGGTAATGAAAGAAATTTGAAAATAGTCTTTACTTTTTTTTATATTACATTAAATCAAATTATTTATTTTTACATATATACTGTTTAGCAATTTTTTTAATATATATTTGCAAAATTTAAAATTTTTTTATTTTTTAGTGACTTTTTAATGATTTTGTTTTATTTCACAGTGATCCTTATCTTGCTATTTTTAACATAATTTAAAAGAAAATTATTGAATTCTGTGCTTTAAATTAAGTTTGATATTTACAGTCTGAATTAAAGAAAAACAATTTCTAAAGAATAAAATGTTTACTTTGCTCATTATTTAGTCATACCAAAAATGAATTCATATCCAAGTAATGGACCATTTCATCGAAACTTGTTTTTATTTTGAGTTTAACTTTTTTTGGTGTGCACTATTTGGATAATATCTTTACTGTGTGGATTAATTGTGCTATAACATTCTTAGGTTGTTTTGAAAAATTGCAAAGACAATATTGACAAAATTTGAAGTGATTCATTTATAAAATGACAAATTGCAAACTAATGTATACCAAATAATAAAATGCATTGTAAGATGGGTTGTTACAAGATGCAAAATGTAAGTTAAAAAAATTTTTTAATATTAACTTACTTTCTTCTGATTCTTTCTGAAAAATTGTTAGATGCTTAAAATTAATTATTTGCCAACTTCTAAAATGAAATTTTATAGAAATGCATTAAAGATTTGATATAATAAATATTATAAGAATCCTGTTATGAGTGATTTATATTGCACCATCAATAGTTGATGTTAAGAATAGAAAATAAGTACTTGTAACCAGTAAGAATTGTGTATTATGTATTAATATTGCTTAAAAATTAGTTAAACAACAATATTGTGCAATTTTCAACAATGATCTCATAAGAAAGCAGCTGCAGAATATTCCTGGAACACATATTGCATGTTTCAGGTATTCAGAATTTTCTAACTAGATGGCATTTGGGAATAATACTACAAATTTATATCCTCCAGAAATAGAACTTGTTAGATGAATATTAGGACCATATATATATAACTTTCTTTTGTATATATTACTAACAATATGAGAAATATAAGCATTTCATAGAATGCTTGTCATATTTAGGCCCAAGTATGAAATATGAGAATTCTTGTATATTTTCCCTAGGGATTGTATATGGCTCCTAGTATTTTATAGAATGACAAATGATGCTTAAACTCAATATGAATAGAAAGGTCATGATGAAGCTATTATTTAATTAAAAGATGCTGATGCCTGAAAAATAAAAATGTTATTTTGAATGGATGGATTATGAAAGTGTCATTAACCCCTTCTGGTAAAATGACAAGTATAGCTCGTCATTGGTTTTTTGTGCCACAATGACAAGCTATACTCGTCATGCAACTAAATTTACTGTTGGATATGATAGTAAGTCCGGTTAAAAATTTCTAGTGAACTGAATCCGGCAGCATTTTTATTACTTATTTTGATGTCATAGATCACTATCTCATATTGTTTACTGTCAATTTGCAGCCAAATCGTTGTTAATCAGTAGACTTCATCTTTAGAAACATTTAACATGAACATTGGTCTGACTAAAGGAAAAATATGTTGTGAATAAAAGTAGTGTAGACTATGAAGATGAAGATGATTGGAGGGATCCAGATCAGAAGAAATAAGCATACATTTACCTAATACTGATAATGAAATTAATGCCAGTGAAATGTTAGTTAGAATACAAAAATGCATGTAGTAACTAATAACTGATTTTAGTGAATGCTCTGGAGTCATAGACACATCATCTGAAGAATAGATTTGGAAGGAAATAGATAATGTGTCTGAAATAAAAATTTTAAAAAAATTATGGAAGTATCTGGCATAAATGCAATAACTAAATAATAATACAAAATCTTTGGTGGTTTTTAAAGTGTTGAATATGAACTTACGAATTACTATTATATCTGTACCAATAATATAAGTTTAATTATCAATGTGCAAAAATTATGAAATAAACTAAGTTTTGTTAAATAAAATAAAATGGTTATTTCATGCACAAAATTTTTATTATTAAATCTTACTGGAAGGGGTTAAAAATGTAAAATAATAATAAGATAAAATTAAGTTGTGTAAAATAAAATGTATGACTTCCTTATTAAAGGAAATCAAATGAAATATAAATCTACTTGTTATATCAAAAAAGGTATGTAATAAGGCATCAATAATTGTATTTTGGATTGCACTTAATTTTATTTCTTAGAAGTTGCCTTTGATAACCTGCTCATTCACTGGGATGAAGGGTCTCTAAAATTTTTAATTCATTATTTTATGTAACTTGGCCCTAATGGCTTCAAATGCTGATAGTCATATCATTTATACTATTATTTAAAAAAACACACACACACAACTAAACTGTTGTTTAGTTTACTGTATTATACATTCCCCTAGTTTTCAGTTTTTCCTTAAAATTTTAACTTGAATTTGAAATGCCAGTATTAAACTCGCCATACAAAATCATTTTTGTTGAAACAAAACATGTTTTTAAAAAATAGGAATATAGTAAAGAGAAATGCTGAGCATCAAAGTCTTATGTGTACTATCGTTATTAGTAGTAATTTATTATTATTAGTATTATTTTTTACAATGTTGTGCATAACACAAACAATCTATCCGAGATTTCTAGCCACATTCCTGAAGCATTGCAGTATCTATCTGAATGGTCGCTGTAATTCGATTTTTCAGTTTATTAGTGTCACGATTTGGAGATGGGTAAACAATGTTTTTTAAGAAGCCCCATTATAAGTAATTTACAAGTGTTATGTATGGAGATTTGGGTGAACACGGTAATGGCCTGGGTTAACTTTTCATTCAAAGATTTCACACTACCAAACTCCTGTGTGGTGATGCTACACTCTGCCAGAAAAGGATATTGGGTTGCAAGTATACTGCTTGATAAAATGCAAAAATGTCTAGTCTATCAAGGTTATTATTGGAGTAGTCAGTTACTTAGGAAAAGAAAAAAGGCCCAAATTGTTTGTTCTTGAAGAGGATGCTCTTGAGAATTGTTATTATTTTTTGATGTTTTAAAATATGTTCTTAAAACTTTTGAATTGTTTCAGGATAAAAGGTATGTTCTGACAATGGAAGATCTTACCCCAGCATTAGCAGAATATGGCATCAATGTAAAGAAACCTCACTATTTTGCATAATGATGAACTACATGATTTTCATGTATAAATGTTTTTAGATGTTACTCATGTGTATGAAATTTGAAAGTAGAAATAGTATCTTAATCTCAAGGAGGTAAAACAAAAGACCCTCTTTTAATTAACACTGAAGCTGATATCATTTTTTTTCACCATCTGAATTTTAAATATACTTTTCTATATTTGTGAAAGGGGTTATATAACATCAGAAAAATTTAGGTCTATTTTAAATGATACATTTAAGTTTTTGCTAAATGGTGGGGGGGGATTTTATGTTATGTTTAACTTTTTAGTACAAACTTGTGAATTTTGTGTTGTCCTTTAAAACATGAGAAGCTGGAAAAAAAATATCAGAAATCAAAATCTGGAGATATTTGATTTATTTATAGTTTTAATATTCTATTGATATTTTGTCTAGAGTTTATTTTTTTACTGTAAAAAAAAATGTGCAAAAGAAGGGTAGAAAAGCTGTTAAGTTTCGTTCTATATCTTGGATTATTTCTTTTGTTTAAAGCTGCCTTTCTTTTTACTTATTTTATTCATGATTGTTTTGAAATATGTGTGTAGATTTATTTATTTTGTTTTGAATTGCTCGTAACTTTTTCATCCAATTTAAAAATGCATTATGAGAGGTTGTTTATATTTTGAAAATGAAATTTATTCTTCAGTGCATGCTTCATGTTATTTTTTCTCTCTTGTATAAAGATGTTCTAATAATTGTAGCTAAATATGGTTTTAACTTTTAACTACAGTAATTCATATTATTGGACAATTTCTTCTTCAAATACTCGTTAAACATTATTATTATTGCAAATTTAATCTGTGATATTATTAAATACTTGTATTATATTATAATTGCATGTATGATTATTTTCAGTGTTTAATTTTGAGGAAATCTATATTAAATCAAGGGTTTAAAATTTATTTACATGTTATTTTAAATCTTTATGCATAGGAAAACAATTTTTTATAACAGAATAATTTGTGGTATTTAAAAAGCAATCATAATTTTATTTTTGCCTCTAAAAACTTATTGAAAAAATGTTCAGTTGTTTTCATGACTTTGCAAATTACTCTAATTGAATACTCGCTCTCATTAATACTATTACTGAAATTATGAATCTGAAACATTTGTTGCTTTGAAAATTAAAATATATATCTAAGTTATTCATATACATGTTAATCATTTTGATTAAAAGATTTATCATGCAAAAATAATTTATAATCGTAACTTATTATTAATTTTTTTATTTTTAGAAGATTTCTCTCAATTTGTGTAGAATCAAAGTTGTGCATGATTAGTATATAATTTGTAAAACTTCATTGCAGATAAATTTGGTGACTTCATTGTCTTAAACAATGATATATTTGATTAGATATAAAAAAAATTTAGAAATCATATATTTGTTTATTAGTAAATCCAAAGAAATCCTGGTTTGCAAGAACAATGTCAGCAGGTATAACAGATATTTTTCCTTTCCTTGTTTTAAATCCCAAATGGGTATTGTTATAAAATGGTCGCTAAAAACACCGTTGTGGCAGTTTATTTCAGTCTTATAGTTGATGCCCTGTGCAAAACTGCCTATTACAAATTATCTCATAATTGGCATCTAATAATTTCATCCAAATATGTTAAAAAATTATAGAAAAAGCGTACTTATTTTTTGTGTACAGCAGTTTCTTTCATTTTTAATTACGTTTTTATTTTCTCGTTTTAAATATAATCTAAACAGTATGTCTGCTTTGAATCAAAATTATTATGGAAATATATAGTAGTTCTAAAATATTTCTAATAATTTAACATTTAAAAATACTTAAAACAGAAATTTTTTTTGAGTAAGTAATTGTTTTGATAATTTATGCTTAAAAATCATTATTTCCATTTAAGTTACTGAAATTTAAATGAAATCCATGAATTTGCTTTCTTAATTATTATTTTAAATCTAAATACATTATGAGTAACTGAGGGTGGAAAAAGTTCCTTTTTCATCCAAATATATATTAAAGAAAAATTATCTTCATTTATTTCCCTTCAATGTACAAAATTTTTAACAACTGTTCCTTGTATGTTATGTGAAGCTAATAGTGTTTCTGTAATAATGTACTGTTTGTTTCAGTATTCACATTTATTGGATAAATATAACATTTGAACAAGGTGGTACCAAATATTTGTAATAATTATCTAAAGTTATTGTAAACTGATATTTATTATTATAGAATACTCCACAAAACTCATTTCTACCTCAAAATTATATTCATGTATATTGATAAAACCTACTTTAATGTCCTATTCAGCATTAATTTCAAATTAATATAAATGTATTTTCTTTATAGGCTACTTTGTTAAGCTTAAAGAAGCATTTTTCTTTTATTGTTCTTTAACTTAAAAGGCACTTTTAAAATTTTTACTCTTTCTTCATTTTCAGAAAATCAAGGTAATGATTTTCTATGTTGTGTATTTTCTTTTGGTGCATTTTTAAAAAAAATTATTAAGGTTTTTGGTTGCTTCTTAGAAATTGTATTATTATTATTATATTATCCTTTATTTGTTATTGTCAAATTTATTTTAAACTAATAATTTACTAGTAGTTTTCTTATTTTGCTTAAAGTTTTTTTTTTTTTCATTTTGTCTTTTTTAACCAAATATAGCTGGAATGGATTTCATTCATATGGATATTTATTTCCGGATGTACTACTAGCATTTATCGGATGTTTCTGCTATTGTTGTGTAAACAAAGTTTTATTTGTTTTCTCTCTGTCTCTTTCTTTCTTTCTTTTTCAATTCATTATTAACACATTATTTAAAGCTTCTCTATTTTTAGAAGTACCTGAAAATTCATTTGTTTATCTGTTTTAAAGTTTGTTTTTAGTGTGTAATTGTTTCTGTATAAATTTACTATTAAAAGTCATAACAATTGTTTTTGTGTAACTCTTAGGATCTTCTGTTCTAATTATAAATCTTCTATTTATTGTTTAAAAAAAGGAAGAAGAAAAAGGATTAATTTAAAAACTAGTCTGAAAACAAGTATTCTCTATAATGTTAATACATCGTGTTAATCCTATATTATAAGAAATGAGCGTTTTTTTCCCTCTCGTTTTTATAATTTTACTTAATACCACTTATTTAGTTGGAATTCCTCTAATGAATGTGAGACCAAAATTTAATTTACTTTTGAGGAGTAAAAGATTGTCTTTGGAATTAATTTTTATTATTTAATTTATACAAGGTGCAAAATTTCTCTTTTAATTTTTTAAAACTATATTTTTTTTAACAGATTTCTCTGTTCAAGTAAATTCAAGGTGCCAAATATTTATTTATATTATTAAACTGAATAGAAACAGGCATGTGTAAAGCTTTCATATCTATCATACTGAATAGAAACAAGCATGTGTAAAGCTTTCACTCAAGGCTTACCTTTCATTTGTCAATTAAGATTTTATTTGTAATGAAACCTGGATTTGGAATCTGCATGTTTTTCATCTTCTGTAATAAATGTGTATAATGTGGTATATGTGTGTCAATTTCCTTAAAAACTGTTAACAATCTTTCTTGTGGTTAATAAATAAAATTTACTTTATAGAAATATGCTTTCAAAGTGTGCAATGTGTTGATGTGGTTGAAAAGCTTAGTTTTATTATTATTATTATTGTGTTTACTTGTGTTTACAAAGGTGCAAAAGTATAGATATGTATTCAAAATGTGTATCGGTATAGCTCCTATGTTGATAGTTTTATATGTGGGAAAACAATTTTTTTAAAGTACATAAAATAATGTATTATAATTGTTGTAGTATTTTTTAATTTGCATTTTCTATGTGATTAAGGGGTCATTCTTCAGTCATTTGTGTGGTTTAGCAGAAATAAGAATGAAGAGATTCAGTATTATAATATAAACGATTTAATATGCAATAATTTTCCTTGTTGAAATTGGTAGTTGTAATAATATTAATTTTCAATACAGGTATCTACAGCTTATTTTCATTTGTTCTGTGCATTAAGTAGGGCTGGTCGATGACCGAACTTCATCGTCGCGATATATCGTCCAGTACATATCGATATTTTTCGATATATCGTGATATCAATATTTATTTATAGATATCATGTTATAAATAGCATGTCTTAACATATTGACTGATCAAAACGACTCCAAATAAAAGGAAGTTTCAATTTACAAAGTGTGTCAATGACAAAGCAATGTCTGCATGTTACTATTTATAATATTGCGTTTTATCATTATAATAATTTTTAAAAAAATTTCCCTTTTTACTACTGACTTAAAAAAAAAACTAGTTTCTTTCATTCTTCATAAAGGAAAACGACATAATAATGCCTATAACAAGTAAAATTAAATAGCTTTAATAAATCCTGAATTCAAAATCCGATGTCTTGTAAAATTAATTTTATATGTGAATTACATAAATTTTTATTCTTATTTTAATAGTATTGGCAAATTTAATGCACTAGAATTTTAACACTATATTAGTTATATAACTAAAGTTAATCATTCAGTTTACTATTTCAAAACTCAAAAAGAGTAAATTTATTTATGGACAAATGATGTAATACATTAAAAAATTTTTAGAAGAAGTCCTGATCAGGATGAAATAAAAGAAAAATGTCATTATATATCATCATTAATACAAACTCAGTGGGAAAATAAATAATCAACACTCAATTACAATGCTGTATTTCTGAATATTGTAGCATATTATACAATTCGAAATGAAATGAAAAATTTAAATGAAGGAGAGGGAATTTTAAAAAAACATTATATAAAAACAATTAAAAGATTGAAAAATTGCCACTAAAATATCTTTACATTAAAAATAGTAATTTCACAACGAATTTCTCAAGTTAATTGGATGCAGGAATTTTTAAATCATTTCAAAATGTATTGAAAATGTGTATTTGAAAAAAAATGAATAGAAAAAGAAAAGAAAGCGTCTTTAAACTGCTTGAAAATTTGAAAAAATCGCAACATATAATTCAATCGCATAAAGTGAAATAAATTGGAAAAGAAAAATATATGTATTAAAAGTAATATTTATCTTAAATTTAAAAAAAAGAAAGAATATATTGTAATAAAAAAAATATCTAATGAAATTGGAAAAGAGCATATTTTTAAAATACTAAGCAAGAAAAATTATACACTTTTAAAAATATAAAAGCGCATACTTACAGAAAAGCATGCGGATTGAAAAGAAAAGAACAACACCTATTTTCCACCGATATGCAAAACAATGACGTGAAATATATGTAAAACATTGCCTGGACTGATTTTCAATATTCATGCAAATTCGATCAATCTCGAAATTACCCAAAATTCGATAAGTATCAAAATACATGTATCGAAAATTCAATAAGTATCGGCAATTTGATATGCATCAAAAAATGCAATTCGATACATATTGGAAGTTCGATCAAGACTGGTCGAGCTTTCAGAGTAGTTTCGAAAGGAGTTGAGCAAGCAATGCAGACAAAAGCGGAAGTATGGGAAGCTTGCTTTTTTTTTACGCGCAAGTGTGAAAATGCGAGCTGCGAATAAAATTGCGTTTTTAATCTGAATTCATTCTTTTTGCTTTTATTTCTGAAGATGAATATTTATTAAACAAAGCATAGTCACAGGATGCATAGCATCATGAAAAGTGCTTAAATTTGAAGGGGGGGGGAAAAGGACCTTAAAAGTGCTTAATTTTCTCGGAAGTCCAAACCGAAATATTTATTCCAGCAAACGTGTTTTTTTTTTTTTTATACCACAGACATTGAATACAATAAATCGAAAACGTGGTCAAAATTCTGTTTATCGGATGTATCAAGGATGAAAACCCTTGAAAGGGGAGAATTCTAGGTAGGGATCCAGGAGTTTCAACTAGTGTTAAGATAACGCTTAATGAGCTTTTTCTCACTTCTTTCTTCAACAATGGGCTTCGGCGTTTATTAAAATGTTTATTCCAAAGAGACGAAATGTTTCAAACATGTTGCGATTCCAACTTCTTTAGTATTCTAGATAGAAGAGTTTATTTTAGCCATATCTGTTAACTTCATGTTTTAACCTTATGGGTTTTTAAAGAATAAGCAGGTAGGTTCCCATTGCCGAAAAATAAAATGTATTTGATGCTCAAAATGCATCGAAAACGAGAAAAATTACTCTAAACACACACACAAAAATATATATAAATGATATTTAGACTGTTTTGTTCCAATTACCATGAAGTCGTGTTAAATTAGATTTCGCATTAATGTGCTGTTTTAGGGCGATCTTTTGAACTTTGAAAAGGACTTTATTGTGTGATATCGAATTGGTATTTATTGCGGCGCGTAATTAAGTTGCGTAAAATCCAGTGCATTGAAATTTTAGTTTAAAGTCATAACATTTCAATTATAGCAATTTCTTTTGTGGTATACTTTTTAAATGCCACTTAAAATAGTTGTAAATTATCTTCCATAGAAAATTGATATTGCAGATTTTCCCTTAAATATATTCTTCAATCCACATATACCTCACACACGAAATACGATTTAAGTTTTCAAAAGTTGCAGGAAAGATAAACTGAAAAAGATAAATGGACACTTCCGAGAAAACGCAGTGCGTTTTGTTCAAAAAGAAAAAAATTAACAACTTTGTTTTGCATAAGCTGTGGATTTGTAAAAATGTGTATAATATTTATTTCAACAATTCCACTCAAAATAAATTCAGACGTATGACATTTCTTACAAATACATCTGCACTTTTGAAGAATTATTTTTTCGTGTGAAATATTTTTATTTTACTCTGGATGAATAAAATGTACTATACTATGTACTTGCTCCTTGGAGAATAAAAAAAGATACTTAGAAAAAGAAATTTCTGACATGGAAGAAGAAATTAAAGAGTTGTCTCAAAAAGTTAATGAAACAAAGGATTTTTCACTCTTAGCAAAGTGCAATAACATTAAAGGAAAAACCTAAGACTTTCTCGCATACTCTCTAATAAATTTGTCATGGCAGAGGACGCCTTACATGACATTGGCGTGCAATAAACAATTAAGAAATATTAAATTTTGGCAGGAATTTAGCATTTTTACCGAATCTATCATGTCATCCTTGGCGATTTACCTCTGGCATGTGGTTAATAGCATCAGAAAATAGAATGTGTGCTTTAGATACATTTTTCTCAATCGATTGAAACAAAAATTTTACATAAAATCGCACTTACATTATAAAATCCCATTCTTAATTTGATATACACTGACGAAAAAAAAAAAAAAAATCCCAACCCCAAGAAAGACTCGTGTTAGATAAACAAAATTTGGGTAGGCGTGTTTATACATCTCAAAGATGACATCGATTCAAATTTCGCGCAAAGTGTGGTGCTGGTTGCGCCTCTCAGAACTTGCAAATCAGGTTTGATTTAAATGCGTGCTGTAAAGTTCGTGAGCGTTATTTATCTTTGAAATTTGACGTATTGAGTTAAGGTTAGCCAAGAATGCCTTTAAGAAGACGAAGAAGCCATTATTAACAATTCACCGAGTTTGAACGAGGTCGTGCTACGAGAAGGTGGATTATCTTTCCGCGATATTGCAGAAAGACTTGGCCGAAATGTATCCACTGTGTATGATTGTTGGGAGCAGTGGTCAAGGGATGGTACTGCCTCAAGAAGACTGGGTTCCAGGCGGCTACGTGGCACTACTAAGAGGAAAGACCGATGTATTCGGCGTACGACTGTGACGCATCGTACTGCGTCTGCGGCAGAAATTCAAGCTGAGATGGTGCCACAGTAACACAACAAACTGTTAGAAATAGGTTACTTCAAGAACAGCTCCGAGCCAGGCGTCCGGTAGCTTACATTTCACTGACTCCAAGCCATTGCCATTTGCAACATAGTGGTGTCAAGCCAAAGCTCATAGGAGGCCGGAATGGAGATCTGTTGTGATTTCTGATGAAAGCAGATTCTGCCTTGGTGCCAGTGATGGCCGTGTGTTGGTCAGAAGGAGGCCAGGGGAACGCTTGCAACCAAACTGTCTTCATAGACGCACTGAACCTACACCTGAAGTCTTGGTCTGGAGAGCAATTTCCTATGACAACAATACTCTCGTGGTTATCCCAAACACATTGACTGCAAATTTGTACGCCATTCTGGTCATTCAACCTGTAGTGCTGACATTCATGAACAGCAATTCAAGGGGGAGTTTTCCAACAGGATAACGCTCGCCCTCATACTGCTGTTGTAAAGCAACGTGCTCTACAGAGTGTGAAAATGTTACCTTGGCCTGCGAGATCACCAGATCTATCTCCAACTGAGCAAGCATGGGATATCATTAGATGACAACTCCAGCATCATCCACAACTTGCTCTGACCGTCCCAGTATTGACAGAGAAAGTACAACAAGCATGGAACTCCATACCACAAAGTGACATTCGGCACCTGTATGACACAATGCATGCACGTTTGCAGGCTTGCATTCAAAATTCTGGAGGTTACACTGGCTATTCATGTAACAGCATTTCACATTTGAAATGGATTTTCTTGAGCTTAAATTAACTTGTAAAATTGAAAATTTAATCAATTTTTACACAAACTTTGACATGTGTCTATACTATAGATGTTAAATCTATCTCGCTCTATTCGATTTATAATTATCGTATTAACTTATATTCGAACAGACGGACTTTCTTAGAACGGATTTTACTCAAAATTTGATAGAAATCTGCAAATTTGGTGTAAAGATCGTAGACCAAGTTTCAGCCTTCTAGTTCAAAGCATTTTTTTTTTTTTTTTTTTTTTTTGTAATAGACAGATAGACAACTTCCAAAAATATGTTTCTGGAACTCAGGGAGGTCTAAATGTGGAGATTTGTTAGCATTTCGAGTTCGAATTTTTTTTTTGACAGTTACTATACTTTCTCTATACTGCATATACGAGAAAGTAATAATTGAGAAAAACAAACTTTTAAGAGGTATAGAATCTAAAATTTCCAATGAGAAATTTTTAAAAAATAAAATGAAAGTCAGCTGTAATAATAGTGTTTCTCCATCGCTTTTTTGTTTTTCTGCTTATTATTTCTGTTCTCATAAATATTTACATAGTCTAGTTTTTTATAAAAATAAAGACAAAATAAAAGCGATATGTATAAGTTCATTCAATTAAATTTATCAATATCAGATAATTCTGTCAAATTTTTGTCATTTGAATTTTAAATTTTGAGTTGAGGATTTTAAGATTAGGAAAAAATAGTCAGTTACTTCTTATAAGTCAATTTTTTTTTAACTGTACACATAAAGACATAAAAATTATTTTCATTGTATTGTTGTTGTTGTTGTTTTCGTTCTAAGCTTAAATTTAGCTTTAAAACGTTATCAGCATTATCTGATATTACGTTTTCTTAACTAATTCGAAATTCCTAACTGATTAATAATGCTTGCTAAAGATTAATATAGACGTTCGTGTTAGGAAATGGTAGAGGTCCCTTTCCCCAATGACTTGTGCAAATAATTTCCTCCTCATTTTTTTCCATTATGTATTTATTTTACCTATTATTTAAGTCTCCGTCGATTAAAAATCTAATTCAGATTTAAATCTCTGATATTGATTCTATTCAGTTTGCTCATAATTCAAATTTTCAGAATGTCCTTGTATTATTCTTTAAAATAATGTTGAGTCTCTAAATAAGTGATGAGGTTCGATTCAACCTCTAGAAGTTATAAACCATTTTTAAAATTTGCCATATCGTATTATAATATTTGGATTAAAATATAAAAAGTAATTTCTTGTCAAAGATTAAAATTTTAAAAATACATATTTAAAACTTTCAAAAATAATTTTAAAAAAACTTTCTATATAAACTATAATTTATTATGTAACATGAAAAAAATCCTATGCGTATAAAATATGTGGGTTTATGTACCCATGCATGTACAAAGGTACTTAATTTTTTTTCTTAAGGTGCTTAAAAAGTGCTTAATTTTTGCATCCATTTCTCACCACGCACCCTGAGTCAACAATTTTCTGATAACCGTAATTATTTTTCCATAATGGCATCATTCAGTTAGGGAACAGAAAACAAAATATCCGAAATGACATGTTAAAACAAGCATTTTTATATATTAGAACATGGCTATTTATAGAAATATTAACAAAAATTATGTATAAAAGTGAAAAGAAATGAAGAGTAACAAAAATAAACACTAACTGATTACGAAATCGAAAACGCAAATTAATTGTGAATATCGATTTATTGCATCGCGATTCATCACGAACCATAAATCATGGTTATAATTTCGATTTTTTGTCGAAAACTGGCATCGAAAAATTGATTTTTTTTTTCGATAAATCGAAAAGCAGCACAACCCTAGCAGTAAATTTATTTTATGGGCCTACAAACACAGGAAATATAGCATAAGGGAATACAGGAAATAACATTTTCTGATCTACTCATAAGGCTGTTTTTTGTGGAACATTGGGAATATGTCTGGTTGATGCACCTTAGGGATATGATTGCTAATATGATGTTTCTGATATGAGTGCTACATTGCACAACTGTCTATTTGTGACATGGGAATGTTTCCTACTACCAGACAGAAGAAGTGGAATTATTTTATCATCACTAATGCCTTGTAACTAGAGAGAGAGGAGATAAAAAATAATTAATTTCCCTTGTATTTTGTAGCTTCAAATAGTGTCTGATTACATAAAATGTATGGTCGTTTTTCTCTTTGTGGTTGACTATTTCCCTCTTAAAATTCAAGACTAATTTCTTAGATGTTTTTTGTCATGAAGTGTCATGTCCAATATAATTGTTTCATCAAGATCAACAACAATAACAAAAATGATTAAGTTCGATCACTGCCTCAACAACTTTAAATAAATTTATCTTTCTGAGGTAGTTATTTTAATCTTATAAACATGCTTTAGTATATCTGAAAGTATTTTTTGGTTTAAATATTGAATCATTGATGCATATACGATTCCAAAATAAGTTAAATAATTTCTCGTAGTTATTATGAGATGTGTCCCCCCCCCCCAGGATTCTGAAGCGAAATTCTTTAATGCATTTTCCTGAATTTATAACAATTTAAAAAATTTCTAAAACAGAATTCTCAGTATTTTCATTGGTAATAGGTCCATAATGCCCGAGTTCTCCCAGAAAAGCTTCTAAATATTTGGAGAGAAGAAATGAAAATGCCTGTAAGAAATTTAAGTGATAATAAAGTGTTAATAATTGAAATGATTTCTTTAAGATCTGTTAATTGTTGTTACTCTATTCTTGCCACTCATTCTGAATTAATAAATTATATTACAATACAATAAATTAACAATATGTGCAAATTAACTTAAAATTAATTAATTAAGTTAAAATTACTTAATTAATTTAATTTAATGTACAAATTAACATTTTACTGTGCATGTTCATTGATTGGTGGTGGACAAATACTCCCAGAATTATTCTGTCTTCGCTTATTTTATATGGAAACTATAGTAGTATAGTATTCTTTAAAATCAAATAATGTCTGATAAAGGATTTTGTGCATAAAATTTTTGTAATAGATTGTATATTTGTGTAAAATTATACTAACTTTAAAATTTATGGTATTTCCATCTTTTCTGACGTCATAAATTCCTCATGAGCTAATGATTGGTTGTAGAAATTTTTATCTCCATGTGTCATCTTCGTATATGTTTCCTGCTTTTCTCTAAACATTATTAATAAAATTAATTTTTTAACATTTCTAAAGCATTTGTAGTCATATTATACCCTGCATAATCTTATTTGATGCATGATCAAGTTTTACAGAAAGTGTTGTAATGTTTTATATATTGGTAATTGTAAACTAGTTTTCATCCATGCTTTACTGCTAATTTAGTTTTATACAAATTCTTTTTAATTCGGATAAGTCTCAAAATGTAAAGATTCAGGTTATATCTTACTCTAAATAAATGTGGAATACAAATCATAGAACATGAGTTTTAATATTCTTTCATTTATTCTATACTAGCCGCCTTTGGCGACCATCCGGTTCGCCAATCTTAATGTTCGTTTAAATTTTAATAATTAAATAGGTTGAACTGGAGTTTAACCCCCTTCTTCGCGAAGTTGCGATAACGCGCTAAAGCTGGCAATCTTTATTATGCACTATAATTGGACATCTGCTCCTTTGCTTTTGAACATGATTCCGTCTCTAGCCATGAAAGAAGACGGACGTAAGGTGTACCGTATTCCAGATGTATGTGTGGTGAAATGCCCTTGTTGCAGCACCATAACTAAGATCGAAAAGGGAAACTGTACTTACTGCTTTGCTAGAATATTGGATGAACATAAGAGAAACGGTTTCTTTGATAAACTTAAGGACAGCATGATATACCCAAATTTTGAGATCACACTAGCAGAACCAGAAAATAAACAAATGAATATTGATAACACATCTCAAACAAACCACAAGAAAAATGATAACAGCAATGAAAACTACCAAAAAGTAAACCTGAGAAAAGCCGCTAAAATCAGGAAAATTGAAGAAAAACCCGAAACCATGGACACATCAAATAGGTACGAGATCCTGAGCCAAATCCAAGATACACAAGAAATAACCAACAATCGACCTGCTACTATAAACCTAAAATTCACAAGTAACTACAATATCACGCTCCAAGAGATACACAGAAAATTCCCACAGACGGAAAATAAGCTTATCAGAAATATGATCGCAATTCAGCCAGCTAATGAAGAAGAAAGAACTAAAATCATTGAAATGTTAACAGAGAAAAAGGAAGAATACATTCTTTCCGAAAACTATGAAGAAAGGCCAATAAAAGTTATATTTAAAGGACTCCCCCTAAATGCAGATAAGGAAGAAATCATAAAAGTACTCGAAGAAAGAAACTACAGAATTATTAGAATATCTCAACTTAGAAACTATAGGATGAAAACCTTATACCCAATATTCCTCCTCGAAATTAAAAAGTCTAAAAATGCTCTAAATATCTACAACGAAAAATCCCTCCTCCATCTGAAAATCAAAATTGAAAGTTACCGAAGAAAAACAACCGCAACTATCTGCTATAACTGTGCAGGCTTTCATCATTCAGCAAGGAATTGCAGATTAACACTCAAGTGTATTAAATGCGGCGGTACACACGCAACCAGGAGCTGCAGCATAACAGAAAAAATCCAAGATCCAGTTTGCGTAAACTGTAACGAAACAGGACATACAGCTGCCTGGAAAGGATGCATCAAATTCCCCAAGCTAACATCAATAAATGGAAGACCCTCCTACGCAGAAATAACGAGAAATCAAGACTCCCGACCCATCTCCCCACCTCGAAAACAGAACGCTGAGCCTACTTTGACAGCTAATGAAGAATTTCCCTTTCTCCTAAAAACCCTGGAAATCCTAAAAGAAATTAGAGAAATACTTAAAGAATTCCCCAAACTAATGGAAGCAGCCAAGCTAGCAAAGAGAACTAATAACAAAGGAGAGAAAAAGAAGATGATAATCCTCAACGCTCTGATCGGCTAAGTCCCAACAAAAGTTAAGACATTCCTCTGCAATAACCCTGCACCCTGATTGGCCACCTATGAACAATAGCTTATCCCTCACCGAACTCCGAAAACCTTCCTGCATCACCCTCTCCTACTCCCCTGACAGTCTGCTTTCCTATTAGACAAGACATCGCTCCCACTCTCCCTCGCCTGGCATGTGAATTTTTCTCAAGAGGACTCTGTTCAGTTCTCCCTCAACCATCTCCAGGTTCGAGACCCGATTCCACCGAAGAACCGTCGTGTAAGGGGGTCTGTTGCACGTTAAATCCGTCATGACCCAACATCCTCCCGCTGGTGTGGTGTGGTGTGGAGAGAGGGGTGCCAGCTCAGGTGCCGTCCTCGTCAACTGACCGCGGTTCAAAATTACGAGGTCCGTCCCAAAATAGCCCTAGTGTTGCATCAAACGGGACGTTAATATAACTAAACTAAACTAAAACTAAACTCAACCATCTCCAGGTGACGTTCACAGCACGTTAATCTATGTTAAGCCAAGTTCATTCATTTGCAAGGTTTGGAGGTAGCCCATCTCGGGCGGGTACTCCGTTAATCGTTGTCATCTTGCTTTTGAACATTTCGCAAGACCGTTGTTGGCGATTTTTAAAAATTGCGCCAAGCAGGGGGTTAAACTCCGGTCGTACCATTAAATATTTTACGCAATTCCAACTTAATGATTAATCTGAAATTAATACAATAATATTTTTTACTGAAACAAAGTATTTTTTTAATAATATGATTACTGATAACAGAGTCACTGAGCGTTTAAACTTTATGGGCACTAAAGAACATCTTTCTTAATTTATGTAATATTTCAAAAAGTTGTCAACAAAATTTTCTCAGATTCATCATGAACAGATCGATTAATTAACAATGTTTAATTTTAAATGCATCAAACACTAAGAAAATAAAATGAATCGTTTAAAATAATCGGTCGAAAACAGGTTTAAAAAAGCTATTTAAAAACGATGTACTTAAAACTATAAGTATATACAAAAATATATATATATAACTAACATAAATACAATTTAATTACAAAATCATGCAACTAACCTAAAAATAATTTAAATCATTGATGTTACTGGGATGAAACCGTGTCCCGACCTCTCTCCGAATCAACTGGTGTTGGGAATCGCTTGTAACATCACGGAAGGAGACCGTTTCGGTGGTCCTGGAGTTGTCGTCTGGGGAGGCATTATGATGAACGGGCGGACTGAGCTCTACGTTTTCGACAGAGGTTCTGTAACTGGAGATCGCTATTGTGAGGAGGTGATCCTTCCCCATGTGTGTCTGTTCCGAGGTGCCATTGGATCAGACTTCGTTTTTATGGATGATAATGCACGGCCACACAGGACTCATGCTGTTGTGGAGCTCCTGGAAAGTGAAGATATCACTCGAATGGATTGGCCTGCGTGTTCCCCTGATTTAAATCCGATAGAACATGTATGGGATACTTTGGGGAGACGCCTTGCGGCACGATTACATCCTCCTGGGAACACCCGACAACTTAAACAGATGCTGATTGAGGAATGGGCACTCTTACCTCAAGAATTGTTGGACAATCTGGTGCTGAGTATGAGGAGACGGTGTGAAGCAACCATTGCAGTAAGGGGGGGGGGGCATATCCCATACTAAGGAACATCTGCTTGCTGTTCTTCCTCTTGGACAGATAATCATGTGTAACGATACTATGAGTTCAATAAAGCCTTTTTTTGTTTGATTCCATACTGTATGCATTGTATTCATTTCTGCGCAACTATGCGTTCGTCATTCTTTCAGAACAAAATGCTGTATCTCATTTCTGAATTTCATGTCTCTCAGATGATTTCTCGTGAAGTTATGGCAAAAAACATACCTGTTGCTTAAGTTTTGCACACCAGTGTACGATATTAATTACAATAAAATCGGGAGGACTCTTATCGGGCCTTCAATATTTTTTTTTAAATGCATCATAGGAGATCGATTTTTCAGGTGAAAAAATCATGGTAGTTGCATCCAAGGTCATTTGTAAGCTGACGACAGATACTTCGGGAATTTTCCTCCATTTTATACTGCTTCTTTTAAAATATTTTTATACTCAACTAATTCAAAACAATAGTCCATATATAGGATTCGTCATAAATTCGTGCAAACTTCAGAAATTCGCAATAAAAAAAATAATGCTCGGAAAAAAAATTGGTTTCGCACGAATATGATCATAGGGACATTAGATTGTCAATAGATTTCAAAAGCAACCTAAAAAGTGCCTTTACACATCATGCCCAGAGGTTTTACGCAAATCCAGCAAACAACGAGACAATGCAACAGATCACAGTATTATGAGACTTTGCTATAATTTTAAAAATGAAATATGTTTAACATTACTCTCACCATAAAGTAACAGGTAATTGATGTGTGTCACTACATCTATTACAGCTGCGCATAGCATGCACATTTGATACTATCGACGGTCTATTGAATTGCATCTTTCAGTTTCTCCAAAGTGACTGGGGATCCCCACAACAACAATCATGACTTATCACTCTTTTTTCAGTGAAAGCATCCAACAGGAACGTCTTTATTTCACATGCAAAGTGGATCTAAGCACCATATCACTAATGCACTTAGGCGCCCTCTAAAAGAATAACGCACATGAACTCATAAGATATGTTTCAAATTAATTTCCCGTATTTTAATTCTAAAAATTATTGCAATTAACTATAAATTATTTTTATAATTTCTCTATTGTTTTATTTTAATTACATAATTGATTAGTTTAATTAATCTTTGTTAATAATTAATATACTTTGATATCAATTGATGAATTTATGAAATTTAAATCGCAATTCGCGTACATAAATGTTTATTTTAAATATTACCGAAATAACTTATTATTCAGAGTATAAAAGAAAGGCTTTTTCCTAGCAAAATTACTTTGATTTTAATTGTCAAATAAATTATTAAATTCAGGGAGTGATTAAAATTATAAAATAAATAATTAAAAAAATAAATAATTAATTTTAAATCTTTGAACGATAAAGTAATAATGATAAAAACAAAAACTGTTGAATTTAAAAAATTTAAAACATTAAGAATTAAAAACCAAGAACTTTTTTCCCTTCGTTCTTAGTAAGCAATCTATTATATATTTTTTTATATATGTCACGGCCAAAGCCCGAAGTTCGGCCAGTTCGCGAATTGGCTGGCCAATTCGCGTTTTGGCCAAAGTCCGAAGTACTTGCAATTAATATTGTATATTCTACTTTGGCTGGCCATTTCGCGAAGTGGCTGGAAATTTTTGGCCAAAGCCCGATGTGATAATGGTAGAAGTAATTGCAATACCAAGTGCGGAACAAATATCTGTAATTGTAGGAAGAATCAACGGTTATGTAATTCGAAATGCCATGGAAGTTCAACTTGTTGTAATAAATGATGCTTAGCACTATAGTAATTGTTTTCATCATTTGATATTAGTAAAATTCACTATTAAAACAGAATACTTAAAAATAAGTAAAATGTACTCATTCTTGAGTAATTCATTTTGTTATAATAGTTCCGAGTACAATAGACTTAAATTTGAGAAATGCATCTACTCACTTTTTGAATACGTACAGGGATTCGAATATGAGCATGTGTTTTTCCAAATCTGCTGAAATTATGCAAACCTAAATTTGTAAAAAGAAATCTCGACTGACATGGTTGGTTCCAGAGGAATTCGAACACAGACCGCTCGATCTGTGAGTAATGAGCTGCCAACTAGGCTAATTCGCACAAGAGCGGTGTATTCTAAGAAATATTTTAAGGGTGATCGTCAATCCTTTTCTGCTCCATAGACCTTATGCTAAATTTTCCAGATTACATTCTCTTCCAAAATATCGATTCATAAAATACGAACTTTTTTAAAAATCGAAAAAAAGCAATATTAAGAGTAAATTAAAATAAATATAATGACATTTATGCGCAAAATATAAATAAGGACATGTTTTGGACAATGTGCTAGCGATGAGGAAAAAAGAGATGCTTGCAAGAACGGAAGCTAATGTTCCAAAAGTGAAAGAAGTGTGCAAAGCAAATCCATCAACTTCTGTACAACAGGTGGCACGACAACTCGACATGTCCAAAAGCACAGTGCATCGAAAAATAAGGAGGGATGCTGTTCTGCTCCCTTACAAAATTCAAACCAATCAACCATTGACCGATTTGGATGGTTAAAGGAGATTTGATTTTACAAAATGGATGATTAATAATTTTAAATGTGGAGAAATTGGTTTTAATCGAATCTGATTCAGCAACGAGGCGCACCTCCACCTCCAAGGATAGGTTAACAAACAGAACTGGAGGTTTTGGCCACTGAAAATCCTAATCATACAATAGTTCGTCCATTGCACTCACTTAAGCTCACAGTTTGGTGTGCGTTATCTGCTGAATTCATTATCGAGTCATTTTTTTATCGAAAATGTCACCCGTGAAGCTTCTCGTGACGTGTTGAATGATGGTGTCACCCCATTCTTGTATGGCATAGACAAGATAAGCGATTCTTGGTTTATGCAAGATGGTGCTCGACCTCACCACACTCAGCGAAACTTCGATCTCTTAGCAGAACATTTTCACGATAGATTGATCGGGTTGAATTCCATTATGAAAACAGGTAATGGTATAAAGTGGTCATCTTACTCCCCGGATCTTAACCCGTGCGACTTTTTTATGGGGACGTCTGAAAGACACAGTGTATCACATACAGCCCTTAGCATTGTACGACTTGAGAGCAGCAACTGAAACCAAGGTCAAGGAGATTGGAACAGATGTTTTGCAGAAAATAATTGCTAACTTCAATTCAGACTTCGTCATGTCACTTGCTCGAACGGCCGACATTTCGAAAATATGTTGTATTGAAAGTTCTCAATAAATATCGATTTGCACTTGGGTTTTTTTCTCATTTCATGAAATTTTTGTAACACAAGCTTCACATCTTAATTAGACTATGACGCTATATTTGGGGACCTCACACGTTATACATCAAAATACTCATCTTGACGTATTCTATCTGAATCTGTAAATATTAGACGCTGCATACCTTATGGGACACCCAGTAATTTTAATTATTTAAAGATAGTGATGTTAAAAAATATCCCACTTTTCCATAAATTTATACAATATCTCTAAAAAAGTCATTTTTGACAAATTGAATATTTATTATTAAAATACGTTTAAATTGTATTTATACCAAGCCTGTTATCATCAATATCAATTTGTTTATTTATCAGTCATTTTACTAAACTTTAATCACGTGCAAATCTAAGGCAAAGGTAAATGATGCGTAAAAATAGATTATCTTCTACACGTAGTACAATTCGATTATTTTCTAGAATGGGCAATATCAAACAATTATTACTTTATTGTTTCTAATAGAGAGCCACCAATAAATCGATTATAAACAAATATAGACATCACAGTTTAATACAGACATAGATAATTCTTCGATTACGAATAAATCGGATCCAAATCAAGTTGCTATCTAGCTAGCCATCCTTAATTTAGATTATTCTATAACCAACGCAAGGAACACACACGAAAATACAAATACAAGTACATTCTCAAATATTTATATACTAAGCAGGAAGAAATAACAATGCAAAGATGGGATAAAAGATTGTGTTAAAACTAGATCAAGAAGTATAGGGAAATTATAATTGCAATTAAATAATACAATTTTTTCCACGCATTTTTTACGCTTGCCATACAAAACTTTTTAGCTTATTTTATGCATAAAAAATGAAAATATATAATTTCTTTTTTAGAAATTTAAAAAGGTTCTTTCTTTTTATTCTCTTTTTAAACTTATTATTTATTTACATTGATTGATTTGGATGTTTTTTGGACGGAAATTTTTTAGTTAGTACTCCTTTTTTTATATCAATTGAATTGAACTAAATTTCATAACTGATTTATTGTTTTTGCTCAGTTAACAATTTCTTAGCTGATAATACAAATTAAATATAAAATTTTCGGCGATAACTGTTTTTTCCCTCGACTTTTCACGATTTGTATATTATAATGAAGTATAGTGACCTTTAATTATAGTTAAAATTAAAAAACCCAAAAGACGTTCTACGTTAGCATAGCAATTTAGTTGCATTTAGATTAAAGTATATTTTAAAGGAAAACATGAATTGATTCAAAAATGAAGAAAATGAATTAAAATAATAATTTTAAATGATGATGTTATAATTATCAATTGAAGTGAGCTTTTTTTTTTTGTAAAATTTTCAGTCGCATGCAGTTTTAAATGTTTCAGGCTTCCGTTTAAATTGGTACTTTAATGAATAATGCACAGATTATGTACTTAAACTGTAATATGAAAAAAAGAAAGTATTCAGTTCATGAAATAGCTTTGAAAACGAGGCACTACTATAAGGTTTCGATACATCAAAAGTTAAAACAAGATCTGCCTTATGTAATTGGTAAAATCTGATAGATAGAAGTAATATGTTTCATTTATCTGTGAAATGTCCCTTTATAGTCTTTTCCATGCTGTCAAGTTTACTTGGGTTAAATTATAAATAGACGTATTTCAATCCATCTGATGATAGTTTCTCAAGTGATGGTTAAACAAATTTTTACTTGATTAATAAAGGCTTTACGTTCGAAACATGAAATCAAACCAGCTGAAGGATTCGGTAAAGAAGTTTTCACTATTTCGAGATTAATGGACTATGAAAAAACAAAGAGGAGAGAGAGATCTTTCCATTTATCGACGGATCGCTCAAAATATCTTATTATCAGTCTGAGTACGGATGAAAGTGGAGTGTAGCCATTCATCAAGTCGTCACAAAGCAAGAAATGGATCCTCTTGAAAGATCCTTTGACGAAGAAAGAGCCTCTACCTCTCGACGAAAACGTTATTGCTATAGCAAATTTTGAAGACTACTCAAACCCTCAGATAAGCGAACCTTATTAAACTAGAATGAAACGGAGAACAATACATTCTACTGAAACATTCAAGTTCCTGTATTTGACATGGGGTTTCAAAACTGGGACATTTTATCAAATAATTTAAAGTTATTTACCAAAATGTTAACGTCTGCCAAAAGAAGAGAAATTGCAAAGTCTTATGCTTCTAGAATTGTCTTATGCTTCTAGATTTTTTGAAGTTAATCTCATTTTCGCATTTTCATTTTGCTGCTCAAGAACTTCGGCATCTCATAACTGACTGTGAACTATTCTCTTAAAAACTGGGAATATGGAGAGGTCAGAACACTCTCACTCAGACATTGGAGGTGGTCACCTCATGTTTCAAGACCTGGGTAGGGGGGGGGGGAAGCTCAAAATATGTATCGTAGTGCTGGATTGTGGACATTTTTTTTTTTTTGCATTGTTAACTAGTTCACACAACTTTCCTCCTTACCATTAAAAAAACAAGGAAAGTAAGAAAGAAACTGAATGAAAATGAAAAGAGTTTCTAAGATCTAAAAATTTGGAAAATATTAGAGAAAAACGAAAGATTAAATTATTTGAAATATACTTCGTCAATGTCACACCTTTATCTCCTTTCATGGAGAAAAGGGTGTGACATTGAACCCGCCTTAACCTTATGCCGAGGGGATGACATTGTTTTCCAAAGATTTCTGTGTATTTTCGTTTCCTATCTGCTCAAATTTCCATCACAGCATTTTATTCTCATAAGTTATTGGCACTTTTTGCTGAATTTTTGAAGATAGCCGGTTTCTAGGCATCTTTTGAAGTGTGGAGATAATCTAATGCTGTTTTTAAAAATTAAAAATGCAATTTATCTCAGCTATACAAAATTTCGCAATTAACTCGTTAAAAAATTAATTTCCATTTTGAAATGATTTAGAGAATTCGTTCGATGGTTTTTTTGTATATATTAAAAATGTTTAATCAGTTAAATGAGTTTTACGTGTATATACGTCAATCCAAATTTTCATTTTGGCGCGATCGGTGAGTAATTTTTTATGTGTGACATGTGTAATTTTTTATGTGTTTTTATGTGTGAATTCTTTGACTGAAAATTAAGAACTATCTTTTTATTCATTCTGTATCAGTCTCACTATTTTATTTGGTGAGAAAAAAATAATCCCTTTCACTCTTTTTATACTTGCACACGAGACCAAGAAATGTAAAGGGTGGCGCTGTCAAAGGCTATGATCAGTATTTTAAATCTAATTTTAAATTAAATTAATTAAATATTGCTTAAACAGATGAAATATGCTTTAAAACATCCATTTTCACAAATTAATGTCAGTCAAATTCGTAGTTTGTAAATATAATTTTTTCATATGAGTAATTTTCCAATTTCGGATTAAAGAAAAATTTTATTTCGTACGTCACCTTTCTTCGTTTAGAGAATTCTTGTCATATTAAATTATTCGGAGCATAATTATTTTCACCTTTTACTTTAAATTGATTATTAGAGCAATTTAATTCTAAATTATTGAAATTTATCAAATTACATTATTGGTCCTATGATGTAAGAGACATTTTGCGGACGTGTTGTACCGACTGAGGATGC